>JAMPIV010013489.1:0-250985 GCA_024509875.1 Oreohelix idahoensis
CCCATGGGACCATGTTCCCCGAGACTCAAAACGTTGAGAAGCTGAGAAATGCACCGAGACCGTCCACTAAAAGGGATGTCCGGTCATTTGTACCTCTCTGTGGATTCTACCAGAGATATATAAAGGATTTTAATAGCCTCTGTGCGCCGCTTACATCGCTAACCAAGAAAGGAAACCCAGATAAAGTGACATGGTCAGCAGAATGTGAACATGCATATGCACTCTCAAAAGAGAAACTCACCACAAAACCTATTTTACGGCTCCCGGATTTAACTAGAAAATTCATCTTGCGCACAGATGCCAGTAACATTGGAATCGGGGCTACATTACTACAGCCAGATGACAGGAGCCCACCAAATCTATTTCCGGTCGCATATGCGAGTCGGAAGTTAAACCGAGCAGAACAAAACTATTCCACAATCGAAAAGGAATGTTTGTCCCTCGTCTGGGGAATACAAAAGTTTCAAGCATACCTGTACGGAAGGAAATTTACAATTCAGAGTGATCACTAACCTCTGACCTTCCTCGCCAATTCAAAGAATTTGAATGCTAGACTGATGAGGTGGTCGCTGTTGAGGACTGTCTTGCGGCTTGCAGGCATGTGGATTGTGGCCACATTCCACATGCGTGCACCACTAGACACCTCAAATAAACTAAGACCAGAAATCGCGCAAATCAATGTATGACGCGTCTAGCTTAGTTACATTCTAGTCTATGTGTGGCCATTGAGCCGAACGGCAGTGTTGGAATGTGTGGTAAACCCACTTAAGGATCGTGTTTTGGAGCCGCGCTGGTGTAATGGCTTCGGCGTTGTACTGGCGACCAGGTGTTCATGGTTCAAACCCGGGCGTCGGCGTTTGAAGAAATGTTTACGGCCGGAAATTTGACTGAATAGCCTGAACGGCTCCTGTGATAAACCCTCTGTGGATGGGAAGGAGCGAAGCTCCTGACCGGGTTGGAAGGAAAGTCCTCAGGTTCCCCAGCCTCGCAATGATATGTCATTGGGCCGAAGGGCTGAAAGCCCATGTGCCGCTGGTTTTAAAAAAAAAAAAAAAAAAAAAAAAAAAAAAAAAAAAAAAAAAAAAAAAAAAAAAAAAAGGATCGTGTTTGAATATGTGGCATAGCCACTGATTAAATATATATGTGGAACGGCAGATCCACTGGAAAGTGTAAGATAGCGTAATGATCCGTATCGAAGTTGATTATAGGACCAGGTAGAGTCCGTATTAGAATCGCGAACCAAGCAGATTACGTTCACCTTGAACTTATATATATGGCAGTTAAAGCCTGGCGATGCAAGCCAAAGATGTTGATTAATGATACATAGACAGGATCTATAGATTTACAGATAATGTACTCACTAGTATTGTGAAGGAATAATAATTCTAAGGATCGGATTCGTTAAGAGTTGGTTGCACACTCTATTACGCTATAAACTTAACGGTTAACCCAGACGAGCTAAGTCTGTGAGAGGAACAATTGTGTAGAGCTCAGAACTATGATGAAGCCAATTTAAATGTGTGAAATGATGTTGCACCCCATTGTGTAAAAGGATATATTAAATTGTTCAGTCGTCCATGGAACTTGTTGGTTGCCTGAATTATACAAGTTCTCACTCTGTGCTGTGACTGTCATTAATCCTTGCAAGGTCAGTCCAGATTATCACAGGTATTTTCTAAGACTAACTATAATCTAACCAACACTGCGGAAGAATTAATATACGATAACGACACTGAATATAATAATAATTTAATCACACCACAATGGCTTAAAACTGCACTCGAACTAGAAATCTGGAATTAGAATAGATGAATTATAATATCTGAAATATTGACAAGCAACCCAATAAACTCACGTCCAACGGTGCTGAATCTTTTAATAACATCTAGCAAGAAAAGACGTAGGAGCGGATTTTTTAAGCCGTCATCCTATGAGGCAGGACGGAGAGCACAGACAAGTAGAGGAAAGGGTGGAAAACGGAGAGAAAAACGAAGATGAGGAAAAGGATTAAAGAATCCCGAGCAAGAAGGCTAAGCTCTCCTGAGTACGATTGACATCACACTTGAGGAGGGGCTATTGTGATAAACGAGCGCAAAGGCCTTATTGCTCTATCTTTTCCTACATCTTTCGTATTGTATTTTCTCCGACATTTGCTCTTTCATCTCATATGTGCGACCCACATTTGCTATTTCATCGTTGTGATTACTCGCGACCGGTATCTAGAGAACCACATTTGTTCTTTCATCGGGGGAAATAAAAGTCCTTTGATTGAGTCGCCATGCCCGACATTATCGTTTGAAGCCCACATTGCATCGTGATAAATCAGGTAAAAACACATATGGTCATCCTAATCAAACATCGGGGCATGCCGTAATTTCTGTGACACCACATTGGACGCCCAGATTGGCCAGGGGAAAACGTCTCATGCTGTAATGGTGTTATCTTTAGTCGGCCGCGGTTCAGACAAGCGTTGGTTTACCACATTGGACGCCCAGCTTGGCCAGGTGACTTCCAGAAATATATAATACCGTATAATCTACTAGAGTGAGGCAGTCCAGTTTTTTACCTTGTGAGGAAGAGATTAAACCCAAAGACGCATAGCCTAATACACGTGTTTATTCAGAGTGGATGATAATTCAGTTCTGTGATTAATTGTGTTCTTAAAGGATTTTGCGAAGGGAAAAGAAGGTTAGTAGATCTTATACTTATTAATACATTTTCTTATTGTTGTTTATTTTAACCTCACAGCTAAAATGTGCGAAAGATAAAGTTTCAAATAATTCTTGGCATTACTGATTAATAAAATCAGAAGATTTTCCTACAAGATGATAGGATGATAGGAGGTAATTAATAGTTCATATTTCACCTTTATCATCATCACAGTCTCCCATGCGCACACACTCTCATGCACAAGATATTTAACATCATTAGAATTGAACTCAGAGAGAGAGAGATGAATAATGAGCAGTAGTTTAAATAAAAGTCAACCAGTGATGTTAAATGTGAAAAACTTACGAAGACTTTTGTGTGTCTTCAGTTCATCAGAAGTCTGAGTCTACACGCAACGTGTCTGACGTCTAACCAGAAATAAGTTATCAAAAACGGACATTTGGCTAGCAGAATTCGCCATAGGACATCTTTCATTCCTCAATTAAAAAGGAATATTGTCTCACCCACAAGTCATAAGGTGGACGCAGCATTTTTCGTCACCATATACTGCTTGCTCACAAGTTCAATACAGAGTTATCACAAGTTCAATACAGAGTCATCATAAATTCAAATCACTCGAAAGATCATTATTATCTGAAGTCAAGCAAAAGAGCTCAAAAGAGGAATCGCATATTTATAGCAAGTGCAACACCCTCTTAAGCGCATTCTATGAAGCAGACTCGAAAGTATATGAAACACGACTACATACGCAAGATTATGAGTCTACATATCACTAACATTTCGTGAAGATATCCAGTCTGACCAGTAACGTCGGGAGATTAGACAACAGACCTTTTGTTCATATGACAGCTATTAACTGTTGATCAACACTACAGAGATATACTCAAACAGTGAAGGAATATACATAGATATCTCGTCAGCGTTCTCCGTACGACAACAGTATTCATCAGAACGCCCTCAGCTTAGAGATACCCCACTCGACATAACGTATAACAACTTGGGACATTTTATGCATACATGTGAATCCTCATATCTAGGAGAAGCATTTAGAGACACATGGACTGTGTAGAGTACTCACCATTTTGGTAACACGTATCATATCACATCATCATTTCACTTTACACCAGTTCATTCTTAATTAACTATTACTTAATTAACTGTAATTTTATTATCTCATCTGTGTGTTTTGTGTGAATCGTCTTTCACCATCATCACGTTCTAACCATTACTAACCCTATATGTGTGGATATTTCATTAAAAACCCAACGATCGGTTGATCATTATCAAGAGTTTGTTAATGTATCACTCGTGCTGTCGGTGTTACATATTCACCTATAGGAATCTTTCTCTACTCAGATGAGGTTGGGGGCTTTTTCTTTACGGGATCTAAGGGCAGAAGCTAAGGTCGTGGGGAAACAGAACTCTTTCCATACTTAATTAGAAAACGCTGTCTAGTGGAAAGCATTCGCATTCCTGTCTTCTTGTCCCTATCTCGAATAGGTCTTTATTCTTTCTTAACGAGCCAATTTCTAGAGACCTTATCTCATAGACTATTCCTGACAAAAACTACTGTAGTAGTTGCCCCAGTGACTCACCACACGACACATGTTGAATTCATAATGTCCTTCCGAGGTGCTAAAGGCTAAATAAGGTCTAACTTCAGGCTTCACTGGAATCTGGTAATAGCCTTTGCTAAGATCCACCTTCGAAAAGTATTTTGCCTTGTTCAATCTGGCAAATAACTGTTTTGTGTCTGGTAATGGATCCACTTGTCCTTCTGTGACAGCATTCCGTTTCCTGTAATCTATGCACAGTCTATGTTCCCCAGACGGTTTCCTCAACAACACTACACTGGAGCTAAAAGAAGATTCACTGTGTGAAACAATCCCTTCTTTCAACAAATAATCTATTTCCTCTTTCAATGCCTTCTCCTTCGCGAACGGAATAGAATAGGCTCTCATACAGATTGGGTTTGAGTCTACCAGCTTCATGTCATACTGTAGCAAATTTGTATGTCCTGGTTTATCTGTTAATACATCTGTATGTTTCTCCAGAACCTGTTGAACTCTCTCCCTCTGATTTTTAGTCAGGTGCTTACTGACTTTTACTTGTGTGGCTGTTTCACAAGGATGTAATGGGTATTCATGTGAGGTGAGTGGTTCCTTTTGCATTTGAGTTGCGATAGCCAAGGTCAGTAAGGGGGTGCTTTCCTGGAGTGGTCTGTCTAGATACTTCTTTAAAAGGTTTACATGATATACTTTCTCCTTCCCCTTTTTGTCAATTTTATAGTTTGTTCTAGACACCTTCTCTAGAACCGTATATGGACCTTGCCATCCAATTTGCAACTTATTCTGGCTGCCGGGTAGTAGAAGAAGCACCTTCTCTCCCACAGCTAATTCTCTGTCCTTTGCTTTCCTATTAAAGTAAGCTGCATGTTTCTTCCTGGCTTGTCTCAAATTATCATTTGCCAGTTTCCATCCAGCTTTCAGACGAGTGGTCAGCTCGTTCACATATTGATATGATGAGGTAACAGTCTCTTCTGCTTTCTCATCTGTCCAGGTCCTTAATAGTGCTTCTAATGGACCTTTTATTGGCCTCCCAAATAGCAGAGTTGCGGGAGCCATCCCGGTTGAACTATGTGGTACCTCCCGATACGCAAACAACGCGGCGGGCAGAAATTGATCCCACATATCCGGTTTTTTATGTGCCAGCTTCCTCAGGATAGAAATGAGAGTCCCGTTGAACCTCTCTACCTGGCCGTTCCCTTGTGGATGGTACTGACTACAATGAAAGTGTCTGGCTTGAAATAGCTTAAAAACTTCTTTCGTTAGTTTCCCCTTTAACTGAGAGCCATTATCAGTCAAGATTTGATGCGGGAATCCTAATCTTGTGAATATTGTAAGTAGTGCCTCTGCTACATGTTTCGAATCAATTGATGGCAGGGCTACCGCCTCTCCCCACATAGAACAAGTGTCCACCAAAGTAAGGATGTAATTGTTCCTCCTCTTGGTCCGAGTGAGAGGTCCCACAATATCCACTGCAACCCTCTGAAAAGGTGTTCCCACTATGGGCATTTCCCCTAGAGTTGCAGGAGCAGTCCAATGCTTTGGAGCTACCCTTTGACATTCTGGACAGGATTTGACATATCTTTTTATATCCTCCGTTATCCCTGGCCAGAAGTAATGACAAGCTATACGCTGTCCTGTGGCGCTGATCCCCATGTGACCACTGAAGGGAATCGCATGCCCGAGTTCCATCACTTTATCCCTATATGAAGTGGGAAGAACCAGCTGGTTGTGACCATTTGTTCCAGTTCCGGCCTTCCTGTAGATCAATTTGTTCTTCATAAAGTAACTCTCCCTTGCTTGGAGGTGTGTGGCATTTGGGCAATTTTTTAAAACATGGCTTGAGTGTCCTATCCTCAGCCTGCGCCTTCCTCATCTCTTCTGGATGAGCATTTATAGGTTCACCTTCTTCCTCCTTTTTCTGTGACCTGGTCTGCACTGTCGCCATAATCACAGGTCTCTCGGGATTCCCCAAGAAGACGTATCTACACCCTGATATCAGAGGGTAGATTGGTTCATCTATCACTGCTGCTCTGATTTCTCCTTCCACATAGCGAGTTTTCACCGTTATCCTGGCGATGGGAAGTGTCATGAGTGGTATGTCCTTAGTCGCCCCTTGTATTTCCACTGTTTCTGTGGTATACTGACTTGGGTCCACTAGGCTAGACTTCACAACTGAATCATAATCCAAACCTGTATCATATAGGCACCTTATGGTGACCCCATTACAAATAACATCCTCACAAACTGGGGGGTGATAAGGTTCCTGCTGTCCATTAGGATTAACCTTTAATCTTTGTTTCCCCGACTTCATTGCAGCAATGTTTGAAGGTTTCTTTTTACAAAATTCGGTGTTATGGTTGTCTTTCTTACACCATTTGCACCATCTCTTTCCTTGGTTAAACGGTTTTCTTTCGTTATATTTTTGGTCATTGAACTGTGAGTTTCTATCACGATAATCATTTCGTGGCCTATCAAAGTTTGTCCTGCCTTTATTACCTTGTTCTCTCGTATCAAATTTACTAAATTGCTGTGGAGCTTTAAAATTTTCTATGTGCTTCTTTTTAGTGCCACTTACCTCTGCCTGGGCTGCCTGATACCTCTCAGCGACATTTAAAACCTCCCCCAACCTCTCTGCACCTTGTTCCATGAGAAATTTTCTCAGGTCTGGAGCCATGGACTCTCTTAATTGCTCTATCATGATCATCTCTTTAAGATCTTGGGTCTTCCCCAGAGCAGTCCATTTCTCCAAATAGGTTTCTAATCTGGCAGAGAATTGGTGGTATGTCTCCCCAGACAACAGTTTGGCATTTCTAAACTTCTTACGATAAAATTCACCATTCTTTTCATATCTCAATAACAAAGCCTGCTTTAGCATGTCATAATTGTCTTGGTCGTCTCTATGCATCTTAGCAAAAACTTCATAAGAAGTACCTCTCAATCCCTGGGATAACTTAAGACTACACCTCTCTCTCTCTCTAACCCATATGTAGTAGCTAATAGTTCGAATCTACTGAGGTACCCCTCGATGTCATCGTCTTTCTCACTAAAATGGTCTAAATGAAACCCCATAGCTGAGGTTGAGGCTCCCTGACTAGGCGTAGCATCTGTGGCAAAAGGGCTGGCACCATTTTCAGGAGCATGGCTTTGTAATTCCAGCTCCCTTAGTCGTAACTCGTGCTCCCTTTGCAATCTTCTATCTTCTGCTTCCCTTTCGGCAGTCAATCTCTTTTCTTCTGCCTCCCTTTCGGCAGTCAATCTCTTTTCTTCTGCCTCCCTTTGCTGTCGTTTTTCTTCTGCCTCCAATGCCTTAGCCTCTTTGTCAGCCTCAATCTGCAGCCTCCTAAGTTCTTTATCAGCCTCAATTTGTAACCTCTTCTCTTCAGCTAACCTCCTATCTTCCCTTTCAATATACTTGTCACATTCTGAAGTCACATATTGAATTAATACTTGACCCTCCATATTCATCTCGTTCGCCGTCAGCACAGCAGCCGATCTAAATTTTGCTAGATCTGCTATCTTCAACATACAATTTAGCAATGACAAAGGTAAATTCCAAATATATAATTACCAAGGTAAACGACAAGATGTAATTATCAAGGTAATATATTAATTAATTAATTAATTATCACTGGCTGTGAAGATTCATCAACTTTTATTTTCCACTTTTTATTTTAAGGGACACTTTTAAATTTATTCCCTTATGCCCCCACTAGTTTAATTCCCAGACCAGGAGATCCTAATATCTTTAATAACTTAATCCCCGGACAAGACACCAATATTTGTAGTGGTTTTTGATGTTATTGTATGGTTGATATGTTACCTAGTGTACTGTATGAGGTCAGCTGTGAAGGCTCCTGAGATAAAAGCTTATGTGAGTTACAGAAGGCCCTTCTGCTACCACTTTACGACCTCAAACAGACCTATTCTACTATAATGAGTGTTAGCTACGTTAAAAGTCTAGGGTACTGAAATGTAATGTGTAGGTAATAAAATACACTGACACACACATATAAATAATAAGTCTAATAATAATAATAATCTCTACAATACACTGAACTAACACTGGCTGTTAAAGTTAAAGTTTAAAAATTTTTTTAAATTTATTTGTCCTGAACCAATTTTTTCTTTTGGTCAGAACTTATGAAATGATAGGTATTTATCAATGAAATGCATATATATATATTGCATAATCAAATATAACTTTTGTACATAGGTATATTATTACAATGGTTAATATGAATGGTATCTACACTGTCTTGGGAACACTAGCACTGGATGGTTAGTTGGGGTGGCGTCATCATGCTCAATCTATGGTTACAAAAGTTTATAGTCCTTAACATATGGACTGATGTTAATGTTTCTTTAACACGCTTTATTTCGTTATTTATGGTGGAAATATTGAATGAATCTCCAGCAGGCCAGGTTTGCAGTTTACTGGCCTGTAATGATGTAGTATAGAATTCTTGTGGCCCACTCCTCCCAGTAGCTGGAGTAAAATGTTAGGCTGCACAGACACCCGCTCTTGTACTTCTACAAGAGTATCTGGCACAATCGTAGTGCCAGATCAGAAACTCTGAAACAAAATTTGTGCCATGTGTCAGTACTCTATTCACTGCGCCACTCTTACACACAACACCACAAAACAACACCACACAGATTGAGTCAGATCTCTCTGACCAACGTAACACATCTCACCCAGTTGTTATCAATTAGTACAAGTTCCCCAAGACTGCATTGCATCCGAAATATGTTCAATAGTTTCTTCTTCTATTTAATAAGGTGGGTGATATGTTCCCACTGATGTCAATAATCGATCCTCCTTCCATAGTCTTAGATAGGTTTCCATATATTATCAGTTTGTCTCTAGGCCCTGGACTGCGGCTGGGGACCTAGAGCAAGCACTCACTTGTCGTAATCATTTTTCATGATATGGCAGTTTCAATCACTCAAAATATTAAAATAAACAAGATAAATGCTTTTTGCCTTACCACAATTCAGAAATTAGAACACAGTTATTTAGGACTAGCAAAACTCAGCTGAGCTGCTGGCTAGATTAGGGCGTCCCACTGATTTTTATTTATTAATTCCGGGAATTCACCGCTATCAGTCTAGAACTGTGTTACTGGACAGTCTTCTAACAAATGGTACAAGTGCGCGTCTCCCATTCACCAATATAAATACATTTGTCCAATCACGGACTTCCCCTCTAACTTTTTTTCAAGTATTCAAACTAAAAATCAAATTTCAGTCACATCTCAGTCAAGTGTGTATTATTGTCTGTTGGTCCGTCTGTCTCTACCTGGTTTTCCACAAAATACACTTATTTCTTGGACCAACTACACGTAAAAACTGCACAAACCTGCCCCTTAAGTTATTTTTAGCTTCTATCCTCCGACTTTGCCCCCCTAGTTCATTGCAGTTTGATTTTTGCATTTTTAGGGCTCAAGGACACCAAAAGGTAACTTTAGTGAAATATGCACAAAAAACTGTTCGCTAGTCTGATGTGAACAATACAGTCTTTCGTCAATATCTTCCGTGTTATCTGTCCGTCTGTATAATTAAAAGTATATTATTTCTCTGCTCAAGATGGGCTATCAAACTAGCTAGGTTTTATTTTCATAACTTTATTATTAAAGAAAATCCTACTTTTCTCAAGGTTAGTTTTTTTTTGAAAGATGTTTTTGAACCTTCGTCCACTGCGTTTGCCGCTGTATTCAAATAAAACAACCAATTACCGTAAAAGCGTCCAAGATATGACTGTTTCTAATAAGAGCCAAGGTCCTTTTTCTACCAATTCCTTACATTGTGTCAACTAGTGGCGTGATTTTTTTCTTTAAACTACCAATTGCGTCTTTTTGCTTTTTAGATTCAAACACGTGTTCAGTCATATTTTTTTCCTTTTTTATCTCCGTTTCCCCTCCCGTCTAAAAGGGTAAACCGTTTCGTCTGCATGTCTAACTAGTTAGTTTCAATGGCGGTAGAAAGCGCTGGCATAGGCGAGAATGTATCCTCGTATCTTACGTATAAGTTTATCCCTACATGTTATCTTACCCGTTATCTTTATAATTAGAGATATTTTAACGTTGTATCACTGTACTTTTCACCACAGGCTGCATATAATACTTATTTTGTGATGTGGATGGCAGAATTATGATGTGCTGATACATGGTAATTAATGAGTGATGGGGATTGCAGATGAGTTATATGACGAGAAGATGTTGAGAAACACGGTGGTATTTAAATTCACATAGAAAGAACAGTAACGATTATAACAGATTGTTTTGAAGAGATTCTCAAGATGTTTACTTGTTATAGGGAGTTTAGACAGTCATTTCTTTTAAATCACTCACCGGTGCAAACTGTGCACAAGAAGTAAAGGTACGTGTCAGATATAGCAGCAATGGACTGGGATCTAAATGTATATCTCCTGCGATAAGCAGGTCTAACATATCAACCAGATACCCAGAAGAATGTTTGATGCTGACTATTTGAGAACGTTGATACTAATTATTTGAGAACCTTTGAAGAGAACTTTGTTGTACAGCTGTATATAACATAATATGAACAGAAGGAGGAGAGTTTCATATATTCATTAACATGTCAACGTTTGATATTTGTCGCAAACTCGATGCATTTTTTTCGTTCTGAGAAAAAAACCAAATACCTCCCAATAGTGGCACGTCACCTGGGGTACGCCCCTAAAGTATTTATGTCTGTTTCAGAAGGGTACTGTTACCGCTCAGTTAATGTAATTTTTTTTTTTTGTTTTTATTTGGGGGGGGGGGGGGGGGGTGTAAACGAATCCCCATAACAATGGCGATAAATTCTTTCTGAGATCGACAATGGTCGTGAGTAATTAAAAGTAGTATTTTATTAACTTGGAAGAAATCGTAAATCTTACACTCCTTACTAGAATAATGGAAGGTCTGATTCTTTTTCTTCTTTCTTTGATCCTTAGCCGCCGACCGTCAAAGCAGTCAGTGGCCATCACGCCTAGTGGCGTCTTGTAAGGCAACAACAAATTGATTCCACTTTGCTCGATCGGTGGCCATCCTTCGTACAGTGCCCCAACTCTGGTTCATTCTTTGCATCTCAGCCTCCACAGTCCTCCGCCAGGTTGTTTTTGGTCGGCCTCTCTTTCGTTTTCCTTCAGGGGTCCAAAGCATAGCTGTTCTTGTGATGGCATCGGGGTCTTTTCTGAAGACATGGCCAACCCAGCTCCAGCGTCTGCCAGCTATGATGGTGTGCATGTCCTCTTGCTTGCTCCGAGTAAGCAGATCTTGGTTGGTGATGGTATTCGGCCAAAAGATTCGGTGAATTTTTCTTAGGCATGTTGTGTGAAAAGATGACAATTTCGACATTTCTTTCTCTGTAACTCTGCAGCATTCCGCACCATAGAGAAGCACAGAAAGCACACAGCTCTGATATAATCTTAATTTTGGGCTTGTGCTGTACTGAGAGGACTTCCAGATGTTGTTTAGGCTAAAAAAGGCTGTTCTTGCCTTATTCATTGTGATGTTGATGTCTTTGCCTGCCCCGCCGTCTGGTGTTGCTATGCATCCTAGGTATGTGAAGGTGTCTGTCTGTACCAGTAGCTGATTCCTTACTGATATGGGCTCAGGGTTGCTCACATTGAGCGTCATAACCTCTGACTTCTTTAAATTGATGTTCAAGCCCACTTGCTGGCTATACTTATTAAGTCTATCCATTTTTTCCTGGATGTGTTGATGTGAATGTGCTAGTAGTGCAATGTCATCTGCATATTCCAGATCTTCCAATGTAGAAAATGTAGTCCATCTTATTCCTCTTGGACTGCCTTCTGTTGTCTGTCGCATCACCCAGTCTATGACTGTTAAAAATAGAGTGGTTGATAAGGGGCATTCCTGTCGTACTCCTGTCTTCACCTCAAAGGTTAGGTTGCTCTGCCCAACACTACATGTAAAGTTGGCATAGAGGCTTTTTATGATTCAGTCTCACGAAATGCAAAACTCTTAACAGATGGCAACGTAATTACTAGCGAAATTCTTTGTCGACAAACTCTTTATATTGGGAGACAAAACTATCATTCTTCCTATTGCTTTGCCAGTCTTTGGTCAGATTGAAAGTATATGCAAAAGTAACAGAGAGCATTTATTATTAACTCTCTGAGCCAGCGATTAGAAAGAATCCTTGCTGAGTGGTTCAAAGCGGAAAAGACAAGATCTTTATTTATCCTGTGGTTAAAGGGAAGAGATGGGAAATCCTGAGTCTGATCTTGTTTTCCTGAACCAACGGCTAACCTCAATTGACGTGGAGCATAGTCCCAGTGACTTGTTCTAACATCACCAAGATATCACCCTACAGCATATGCAGATTCGACGCTGGACATCGCAGCTAAGTTGATATCTGCACTGGAACTCACCACTCTCCTACACAATAATTATGATGAAACAGTGGTGACACAAAAACTCTGTTAAATTTAAAGACTGACAGTAGCAGTTGTAATAGATACTCGCACACATTCTTCTTCTTATTCTTTCGTTCGCTTGAAATATATTGTCTATATCTGCAATGTTGTTTCTTGTATAAACTGCACTGTCTTTTGTAGTTCATACAGAGATCCATATAGTTTTACTTCCAGTGTTGTTTCTCTGGGCCAGTGGGTTTGCCTCAATATATCATATTCGGGGCAATCTTGAAGTACGTGCTCCGCAGTCTGGGGTGCCTGACCACATGTACACATGGCTGAATTGCCAATCTTGAATTTTGTATACATGTGGCTGTGGAGGCGGTTGTGTCCTGTTCTGAGGCGCAGAATGACAATTTGTTCTGATCTGTTCATAGCTTGGTAGTCATCCTGTGTTGGTGGCTTTCTGATTGATGTGATCATCTTTTTCTTCTGATGGTACGTAACTGGTACATCCGGTTGCTCGTCTGCAGCATCTTCTTTAGCCAGTCCGTCTGCTCTCTCGTTTCCTGGTATTCCACAATGAGACGGTATCCACTGCATGGCGACCCTGCGCTGGTTGCACAGTTCAGAAAGTAGGGCTTGTATACCTGGCAATTTTCTGGACTGAAGTGCTTGGAGTGCTGATCTTGCATCTGTCAGGAATACTACAGGCTGTGGACCGAGATTGGTGTTCAATAGTTTCTCAGTTGCCACCTTGATTGCCTGGACTTCTGCATCATAGTTGTTACCTGCATTCTGTGCTAACCCATCCGTGTATACTCGGACCCAGAGGTCCTGTGGGTATTCATCATCCAGGAAACTGAGAGTGACTGTCCTACGTTGCATGCTGTTCTGTTCATCCCTGTCGAATATTCCTTTCACTTTTGTCTGGATGTGTACTGGTAGTCCAGGCTCCTCTCTCCAAGGGGTTTGTTCTGGCACAGACTTTAGGGGGCTGTTAACTTCAGGCAGGTCTGAAGTTTGTCTACGAAATCGTTTGGCCTGGTGGATAAAGCTGCTTCTTTTCAGTCGCCCCATTGCTAGGTTTTGGAATCTGTCCTTCATTGGATGGCTCGGCATACAGAGGAACTTTTCTGCCTGTGTTAGCACTTTCGTGTCTCTGCGTTCTCTCAGTGCTTGTATCCTCCCCATTTTCTCCATCTCCACTATAGGCGTTGATTTCATTGCCCCCGTGATGACCCTAAGCGCCTGGTTTTGCACCTTATCTAGCTCTTGTAATGTGGTGTTTGATGATGGACACCACGCAGCTGACCCATATTCCAGGTGTGGTCGTATGCCCTGCTGGTAAACTTTACTAAGTATTTTCCCGCTGGCTCCCCATGTGGTTCCACTTAGTTTTCTCAGGATGGCTAACTTCCTCCTGGCCTTTGTTGCTGCCTTGTTGATGTGCTGCTTCCATGTCAGCCTATCATCGAATGTAACCCCGAGATAGGTGGGTTGTTTATCTTCTCTCAGGAGCTCTTCGTTTATCTTGACCAGCTTTTTGTTTAGGAGAGAGGGTGAAGAGCGTAGTGCTGCACTTGTCTGTGTTGATGCTGACACACCATCTATTTGCCCATGAGGTTAAGGCATCTATAGCTCTTTGTAGCAGTTTGGTGGACACTGTTGCATGCTCATCTGTGCACATATTACCAGGTCATCAGCGTACATTGCCACTTTCATTCCACGTGGTAGTTCAGCAACCAGGTCGTTGATGTAGACTAGGAAAAGTGTGGGGGACGAACCCCTCATTGAGGGACGCCATGACGCAGTAGAATTTTCTTACTCTTGAGGCCATCTAGTTGTACTCGAGCTCTTCTGTTATGCAAGTATGCTTTCACCCATTTGTACATCTTACTGTCTTTTCCTGGTTTTAGGAGTGGTATCATGATTGCTTCCCTCCAGGTCTGTGGAACTCTGCCTGAGTCCGAACAGATATTGAAGATCTGCAGCAGCTTTGTTTTTGCTGCGGTTCCCAAGTTCTTAATCATTTCATAGGACACTCCATCAACTCCTGGCGACTTTCTCATTTTCAATTTGGATATTGCAAGCTCCAGTTCTCTGAATTTGATTGGTGCCTCCATAACTTCAGGTATGGTTCTATCTCGTCCTGCGAATTGTTGTTTCTCACGAGTCTCCTGTTGCTTCTGTGGGCTTACTTCGATGTTGTTGTCTTTAGCAAAGGAGTCTGCAAAGTGATCAGCTGCCTGTTTTCCCATGAGGATGTTTTATCTTTGTACAGAGCAATCCTTGAGTTTCTCCCTGTACCTTCATCGTTAAGTTGTTTTACCAGCTTCCACAGTTTCCTTGTATCTCTTTCGAAGTTCAAGGACTCTGTTTTCTCCTCCCAGCTTCTTCGCCTGGCCTGCAACTTGGCCCTTTGAAATTTGGCCTTAGCTTGCTGGTAGTTATTGTGGTGTTCTTGGCATGGACTGGTCTCTGCCTGCTTTCGAGATGTTTCCACGTCGTTGTGCAGCTGCTCTAGTTCACTATTCCAATATGGTTTGTAGTGTTTACGAGCCCCTCTAGGTATTGTTTCACGAGTAGCCTGTAATATGCATCTGCTGAATTCATCGACTACCTTATTGATGTCTTTGTCTACAGTCAGATCTCTAGCCAGTATACTAGTACGATGCTGGTACATTGTCCAGTCTGCCTTCTTGTAGTTCCACCTAGAGAGAGTGCTGCTCTCCTTGACAAGTTCATTTTCCACAATTAGGAAGACTGGCCGGTGGTCGCTGATTCCAAGCTGTTTCCCTACAACGCGTGTGGTGTTCCACTCCAGGCTGGGTGAGTGGAATGCCAGGTCTGGTGTAGAGGTGGTGTGCCATGATCTCGAGTAGAAGGTTGGTGGGTCGATTGGCTGGTTAATCAGGATAAGCCCATTGTCATCCTGCCAGTTTTCAAGCTCCTCACCTCTCCTGTCCATGTGATCATAGCCCCAGCTCTGTGAGTGGCTGTTGAAGTCTCCGCATACAATCAGTCTTTCTTTTGCTGGGATTGTATCTAGTGCCAGTGGGCGGTCGCTCGGACAGTAGTAGTTGAGCAGGTGGAATTCTGAACTTTCTGTCCTGAGATGAAGCATCTAGTATTCCGCCCCCTCCATATATGTTTCAAGCTGAAATGCACTGATGTTATTCCTCACGAGTGTCAGTATTCCACCCTTTCGCCTGTCTATTCGGTCAGATCGGTAGCACTGGTAGCCTCTGATTTTGAAGGCTATGTCCTTGTTGAGGTGGGTTTCTTGCAAGCAACATACATTTACTTGCTCTTCATTCAAGATATTTTCGAGCTCTAATTTTTTGCTGTAGCCGTCTTTTTTACTATTGACGCCTTCAGCATTCCAGTGCATTATTTTCAATGGTCTTTTCTTTGCTTGGCCAGTAGCTCTATTCTCATGCCTCCTGGCTCCACGGGGCAATTGAGAAGGACCCCCAGTAGTAGGGGTTGGGCCCTTCCGAGGCAGAGGGCCCGGCACTACGCATGCCTGGGTGTCCGTCACAGGGCGAGTGCCATAACGTTTTGCAGATATAGGCATATTTCCATTGCGCGTGTGCGTGGCATCCTGATTGCTGTGATGCGCCTCTTGGCTGGTTGCCTCCGTCTTCAGCACCTTGACTTGCTAGGGCAGACTGTGGTCTTGCTCGAGTGTAGGAGGGCCTGGCCAGTCTTGGTTTTTCGGCCGCTGATGGCTGTACTTGAGCCCCATCAAAATCAACAGTGTCATGTGTATAGTACTTCCATGATAATCTAGGGTTTGAATACTACTGTGTTGTTGTAGCATAGTGAGGAAACACACATTGTACCCAAGGTTTAACATTGACAACAAATGACCCATAACGTCTAGCTAGGTTTGTATAACTGTATATCAATGTGTTTGTCCATGTTGTGAGTCCCCACATCATTGTACTTTTTGACCCACCAGTTTTCTAGATGGTCAATATTGAAATTCGTGGGACATGTATGTAAATTGGGTGCTGTATGTAACATCAACATGAACATAGATGATTTATTACTCCCAGTATAACATGTACAACCCAAACACTGTCTTCTGTTGGCCATACTTGATCAACGTCTCCATACAACCACACAGCCCCAGAGGAGTCATGACAAAACTACATACAAGGTTGCTGCATGTAGTACACTCCGTTACACATACAATATGCATCTGAGAAATTGTGCAAACAAACCCTCCAACTATCCCTTCGACCCTGAACGTCTAAGTCAAAGTAGAGAATGGCAAACTCAAAAAACCAGTTGAACAGTACATAAATAGACTCGCACTCAAACTCCCCCTCGCAGTACTACTCTCACTAACAACACACATGGAAACCAATGTAAACCCATGAATGTACTATCGCGACTTAGATCACAGTAGTGTCAATAGTCCTTTGACCAGTGTGTTCACAAGCCCGTGAGTTGTTGCAAACTACATAAATCTCGACATCATCGGTTCATGTTAATTTCTGTGGTACACAGGAGTCTGATTTGCTGTGTCTTTTGTCTTGAGCGAGATCATGAGTCGTCTCCAGGGACAATGTTGCTTTTGCGCGTACATTCAGTTGGATGGTGAGTCACTCTGCTACTTGTGCGGTCTGTTTTCTATTCGTGGCTGCGCCGCTCCTATCCGTGTTGTTGATGTTTGCGGAGATATAGGGTAGTGAATGATGAGTAATTGTGGATATAGACGAACCGTGTGAGAGCCGCGTGCTATTGAGTCTCGGGTCGATGCACTCAGTAGCTTTTTATGCTGCGATAAAATGTTCAGGTGGTAAAGAGTGTGATACATATCGCAAGATTTTGACTACACAATCGATGTCAGTCTGCGCAGATGCAGGTGCGATACCTGATCGCTCTTAGATATACAGTAGGAGAAAGACTAATCAGAGGCCATATACTACGTTGATTTTGGCAAATTCCATGTAATGTATGGAATTTGTGCGTATTCTTCTCGCCACTAAATCCGGTGAAGAAAACGAGGTAGAGTCCAGCTCAAATCAATTGCTTCTGCTTAAGTCGCCTATAGGGGTGCGATAGGCCTATCGACAGTGCAAAGACAGTACCATCAACAAACACTATAGCTCCTCAAAGTCTTACGCATGTCTGTGCGCATCTACCATTGTGTCAAACTGCGTAATTGTCGAAGGATAGTTTGAAGGAGTGTTTAGTTGTGCTGATCTTGTCGGAGAGGTGGGTCATTGTTCGTAGCCACCTGTCTGATGTTGACTTAGAGATAATGAATCGGTTCGTTCATGCTTGAGCGACCTATATGGTAGGTGACGCGTGACTGTGTAGTTCTATGTGCATTAATCTACAGTGCATATTTGTTTTCAACAGAGCTCTCCACAGGCCCATGTTACGATACTGTTCTCTTGTACCGATGGTGACTATTGTCTTTCGCGCGTTGGCTGCTATTGTGAAAGTATATTGGTTGTCATATACTGCTTACGCACGGAGTATGTTGTTTAGCGATTGTGAGTACAGACTTAGCGTCAACGTGTTCTTTTGTTTGGTACCAGGTTGTACATATCAAGGTGTGTATCATATAGTTTTCTAGGGAGCTTTCCTGATGTGTTGTTTTTCTCGATAGCGGTTTATCGCGTCAGGTTTTTGGGTGTAGGTGGCCTGGTCGAGAAAATGATATCATGTTAATGTTCGGCGGTTACGAGTTGCTATGTAATGAATTAGTGTAATGTTGAGATTGGTACAATGAGTCATCATAGGTTTTCTACGTACACATTGTTTTTGTTCACTAGCACAGTAAATTGTTTTTGTAATGTAAACAGTTTTTTTTTTTTTTAACGGGTGCCACACGTTCCATGTCGTAAAGCATTGCCATGGCTTTTGAGATTGTAGTAAATCACTGTAAATTGGATCTCGTGTTGCTGTAAGTAAGATTGTTACATGTTTGTCGGGGCAAGCATTGGTTGTGTTGTTTGATTTAAAGTAATTAGACACGTCTACGTTGCCGCTAAACAGTTCTGTTAAGGATCTGGTTCCCCGAGGTCTTTAGAATGATCCATCGTGTAAATTTTGTAAGTAAAGCAGACATGGTCCTCGGCTTGCAGGTAAGGCGTCGGGATAATGTCCTCCTGGTAATCATGTATAGGCTGCAATCAGATGACAATTATAGTGTGTTCGTGATTTGTGGTGTCATATTGTCTTAGGTTGTGGTGGAGGTAAGATTTTGCGTGCTTAAGTTGGTGTTGGGTGGCAGTTTCTGATTGATATTTTTATATCATGACGTTGTGTGTTTTCTTCTGGTTGTAGGTATCGTTAGCGTTGGTGGGTACAGTTGTTTTCGTTGATGTCTGGGGTATGTGTCGTTTGCTGTCAGTCGCGCTCCTGTGGCTTATTAGAGCTCAGTCTGCAGTGTTGGGCTGTCTGTGAATTCTTTTATGTTCTGGCTAAGATAGAAGCACAATCTCTATCAATGAGACTGTATCATAAGAACACAATTGCGAGGCAAGTAGATCCGCCCATACGATCTGGGTAAACTGCATACGCGGCGAAGCTGTTAGTCTGCAGTAGAGTATTACGTCAGGGGTTCCCATCTGCCGTAAGCAATACATACCTGGTCTAATATGTGTTGTCGTGGAGATTGGATACAGGTGGTTGAGAGTGCCCGGATCTGTGGGGGTCTGTCGTAGGAATATGAGTATAGTGCGGGGTGGACCGTAGATTGTAGATGTTCATAGTGACTCAGTTTGTGATCAGCGCTATTGGTAGTTTGCAGATGGAATGCTGTAGTTATATGATGGAATGTTGTTGTGTTGTTGTGTAGGTTAGGTAGTATTTTGATGGGTGTGGTAGGGGTTGGGGTGGAAATAGGTGGTGTTTGTAGATGTGGATTTGGAGTTTGTATTGGGGGTATGTGATTGTGATGGAGGTTTTGGGGGTGGAAAATATTGGGGGTTGTGAGGGTTAAGGGATGGGGTGGGAATGTTGTGGAGGTTTGGTTTTTTTTTGGGATTGATGGATGGTTTTGTAATGGTTTAGATTGTTATTTTATAGGTTTTTATTTGTTATGTGCAATGGACGGTGGGTAAGTGGTAATGTATGCGGATGTGGATTGTGGGTCTGGGAGGGGGTGTGTTGGAGTGGTGGACAGTTAGGATCGATTGAGGTATGGGGGTTATGTCCAAGACTGAACGAGGAGAGGAAGAAGGGTTTAGACAGGATGGTTGTAATCAAATTGAGTCTGGGTGATTTATGGTGTGTTAGGGAAGTAAGGTGTATGGGTTTTTAAAGGATAGGGAATGTGAGTTGGGTGTTTGGGGGGTTAGATGGTGTACCTATCACAATATTGGGAGGTAGTTTGGGTTGTAATTTGGGTTTTTATGGGGGGGGTCAATAATGATGTCCAATGTTTTGGGGTATAATAGGATGTGGTTTGACAGACAGTCTGAGATAGGGGGCATATGTGTAAGTTGAGAAAGTATAGATTTAGTATATGGAGAGATTAGGCGGATTAGTGGTAGATTTATTAGGTTGGGAGTGTAGTTTAATTGCTGCAGGATAAAAAAAAAAACAATAAAAAAAAAAGGGGGTGGGGTGGGGAGGGTAGGTGTACTGGGGACAAGGTTCTATGTGTGGGGGGGGGTGGACGAGCCCACATGGGGTGCGGCCAAGTTAGATTACTGCATCTTAAATGTGGTGGTGGGGGTGGTTAGTATTTGAAGGCTTATGGTGCAAATGTAGGGGGTTTTGCCAGGTTTTTTATAGGAGGAGGGGAGGGGTAAGCCATAATTTAGGGGTGAAGTGGGGGGTAGAAGGGTTTAGCAGATTTGCTTGGGGGTGTAATGTGTAGTGGGGGAGCATGGTGTTGTGGGGTGTATAGTTAGCTGGGAGAGGTTAGTTTTAGTATGGGAAGGTCGAAGCAAATGAACTGAGGGTTGATTAGCATGGCTGTATAGGGCAGTTACACAGGTGGTGACCAGCCTGAAAGATAATGATGATAGATAGAGTTTATCCCTAATAGAGCAACAGCTTGTAGATGATAGCATTTTGAATGGTAGTATGCAGTATCAGTGGTAGTTTGGAATGACGAGATGGGGGGGGTGTGAGGGTGGGGGGGGGGGGGAGGGAGGGAGGGACTCGAAAGGGGTGGCTTGATGGTATGAGAATGAATTTTGGTGGAAGGGAGTATAATAAGGGGTGGATTGGGGGATAAGGGGGGAGGTGGGGATTAGGTGGGGGTTGATGGAATATGGGGGGGGGTAGGGGAGATGGGGGGGAAGGAGATTAGTGCATGATATGGAGGATGGATTGTTTGGAGATTATGGGTGGGGGTAGGAGTTGTTTGTGGAGGGGGGGGTTTGAGAGAAGGGGTGATGATCAGTCGAAGTAGATACGTGTTGTGGAATCAAGGGACTGAGGGTAGGGAGAGTGATAGGGGTTTATTGTAGGGGGATGGTGATAGGGTGACAAGTACCTGTGGCATTTTTGGAGTATATAGTGTATATACTTAATAAATAAGGAAATTGTATTTTGAACGACTTTTTCAAGTTTATAATTGTTAAGTGAAATCTGTTTCCTTGTTTTAATATCACAGTTAGTTACCCAGCGGGGTAGCATTTTATGACTGTCTCCACTCTACTAATTTTTCGAGATCAGATCATTCACAGCGTAACTAATTTGTGATATCAGTAGTTCTCTCACACACTAGGACTTCACCATTTTTCTGCAGAAATTCTATTTCTGTATTGTCAGTACTATACTGATCCTATATACAATAAAAACCTCACGCTACATGATAAGTGACGGAATACAATTCACTTTTATTTCATTGTGTGTAATTTAGTAAGTGACTGTGTTTGACTATCTCATGCGACTAAACAAACAGACGCCGAAAATCTAATAGTTATTAATGACAGGCGATATTTGTTGAGTGCGCATATGGATAATTTAATCATAACTGACATTATGCGCTGATCGTTGACCGCAGCAGGAGGGGAAATAGGTATGCATGCCTCAACCAAACTTGCACCCGCTAAGCGACACGCGACAGGATAGGCTAGACATAACGTGCGCCTTTTAACTTTAATCAGGACTGACGGAGAGGATGAGAGATGTCTCGTCCCCTTCCGTGTATATCCTCGTAGATATCATTAGCAATAATTTTTTCATAATGTTCCTATATCCTTTAGGCAACCTGATCAACGGCGACCAGCGGTTTTTTATGTGGCTATATCTTGGGCCTTGTCTCTATTTTTACTGATTGGATTAAAGTTGTCTTCTGTTGGCTGACGCATCTCAAAGTTTCAGTTGTGAACAGGACGGGCCACAGAGACGAACGAACATTGTAATAGTAAATTTTAACTGGACTTACAAAATACCCAGATATATTTTCTTGCATTTTTATCAGCCCATTATGGTGAAATAACAATAACTGTTTTCCCGACTTCTGATAGTCGTTTCCAAGAGGATATTTATCCAGAAGAGTCACGCTATTTCAGAAGTCGGCACTCACCAGAGTCAGCCGATAGGATTTACCAACCAATCACGTACCATCATCAGTAACAATTTTTTAGCAACTCATCATCATCAGCTGCCATTTCCACAACGAAGGTTGGCTGTAATAGATCTCCAACGTCTTCTGTTTCTTGTCTTGGTGGTGCACTCTAATAGACTCTTTCCTGTCCATCTCTTGATGTTATCTTCCCACTTATAGCGCTGTCTTCCCCTTGCACGTTTGCCTTCACCTCTCCCTTCTATTATGGTCTTCTGCAGGGTGTTATGCCTTTTTATGTGGCCAAAGTATGTTATCATTACATTCTGTAGGATGTACGTGGTAAGGCCTCAATCTCCTCCACGGTGGCTAGCCGTTGTCTTTTTCTATGTCCTCTAGTGCGCCACACACTTTGCTGTTCCTCTTTGAGAGCCGTTGATCTTCTTAGATTCCTCCGCCTCACTCACCGTCTCAGTCTTTGTGCACTAGGGATGGACATTAGTTTGAGTAAGATTACTCCTACTCCACTCATGTAGTTTAGCCAGTCAGCCAAGACTGTTGCCCGGGATGTGGCCACCGCCGTACACAAGCGGTATTCGTGGAGCCATACATGAGCTAGATAAAGAGAGGAGAACCAAATAGGATCCTGACTATCCTAAACAGGACAACTAGCTGTGTCCAAATACCAGAAGTATTTGTTTTCCATTCTTTGCTGTGAACACTAGATCTCGATTTTTCTACCATTAACTATTCGAGGTGATACTATCGATCCAGGATTACCTCACCAAACTTGGCGTCCACCTTATAAATTTATTGTCAAGGCTGGACTGGGGCCAAATTTGGCACTGTACCCTGATACTATCAATATCAATAAATATATTCAGGATAACTCTACGATCCAGGAAATATCACCAAGATTAGGTAAGGAGAGAGAGTGCGTGGCCACGTATGTCAGAGAGAGAGAGAGAGATTGAATATTTTCTTGTTACGGTAGCTTGTACCAAACTAGCTTATTTAGCTTTAACAATTGTTTACTTTACGGAGTAGCACGTATTATAAATTTTGTTTCTTTACTGTCTATACGTAACCTATTGCTGACCTTTTGACCTTTGGGGTTATTAACTTGGTTTGGTTCTTATCTTCTCAACGAGGGGAGGGCATATGTATTCTGTTATATTTTCTATGCATGTAATTCTGACGTATCTGATCTTTCTCTTTTAGATATTCGATGTTGTAAAGTTTAGTGATAATAAACAACAAAAGAACTAACTTTGTGTGTGTTGGTCACAGCCATACCCATTAAACCATAGTTTTTCACGTTTGTGTGTCTTGTTGACACATAGCAGTGTGTGTGTGTGCATGTGTTTAGTAAACTTATATTTCTCAATATGGGGGGGGGGGGGTAGCAAGATTGTCTCATACTAAAATATAGTCGTTTAGATAGGCTGGACTAGAAGAACTATTCAATCCAGAGACAGATCTTCTCCTTTAACTATTCACTCGTGAAAATCTATTTCTTACACTTTTACTTCTCACGTACTATCACCATCTCCTATACTCAGGAGTGACCTTAAATAACTTTAAAATCTGTTTAAGCACGACAGTGTATAGTTGTATCTTTTGGAGCAGAAAAAAATTGGTTGACATGAACAACACTTGTATTTAATACGGCCATAAAATAGAATTCTGAGACACAGTAATAAGGGTAAGGGTTTTGGAATCCGTAACCTAACCATATCCTTAATCCTAACCTTAACGACGTGGGCGACTTTTTTTGGATGACATTGGAGAACATGTCCCATTGTTCCTAATCTCAACTCAAAATAACAAACAGTGGTATGGTGCGGCGAAATAATGAGGCAGGTAATCTCCAAACAACGTTGCCAATTGTTCCTCGCAGAATATTCACTTGAAATTACTTCCCTTTAGCAGTTTTTACTTCTTTAGAAGTGTTTTTGTGAACATGCATCGTAGTGTGTAAGTATCGATTGCAGTTAAGAACTGTCACACTATTTGAGGTGCTAAAAATAAAAAAAGCCATAAGCTTCTAGGCTCAGCTCTAATTTATTTTGTGCTCATTTTCTTTGTAATTACCCCACCCATTATTCGCTCGACCATTATATGTCCGCGCACTGATGCAACAGAGTGCTTGGATATGAATACGACATACAATAGTCCCATCCACTAGACACCCGCTTCCTGTGGTACGCTATATTTTGAAAGCGGAGCTGAAGGTTTTCTGACTCAGACGCCTAGCTGAGCCACAAATGAATGTGGTCCAATGTGGCTTCCGAGCTAACCGAAGTACTCAAGACCTTATCTTCACACTCAGAAAACTGAGTTAAATGGCCCTTGAGTATAAAGGTGACATGCTTCTTTATTTCTTGGATCTGGAGAAGGCATTTGGCAAGGTTCTCTGAAGCAAACAAAACATTTCAGTACCTCTGATCTTTGCTTTACAGACCTTCTACAAGACTTGCATAAATTATGTGAAGACGGCAAACCATAAGTCAGAAGAGTTCAGGACCAACGCTGGTTTAAGACAAGGCAATATTCTGTCACCTTATTTTTTTTTCATACTCCTTATGAACGATGTCATCAAAGCATGTAAGGAGACAGGCTTGTGTTTCAGAGCTGGCATGTGCCGATGATGTTGCCCTGATTGCTAAATCAATCCAACCTGCAAGTCTGGAAGGAAGAGCTGGAGAAGAGAAGGATGACCATCAGCAGCTCCAAAACAAAAACCATGGTGACATCATGACAGCGAAGAAGGCATCAGATTATGCTTGGAGAACAGGTCCGGGAGCAGGTCAACCACTTTAAATACCTTGGAGCTGTCATAGACTGCGAGGCATCGAAGAAGAATTGGCTACCTAAAGAGCAGCAGGGCTGGAAGACTTTTTCAGGCCATAAATCAAGAATTCCTCAGTAAAAGAGAAGTTGCCAAGAAGACGAAGGTGGCTGTATACCGCATCACCTATGTTCCAATCTTGATATATGGATGCTAGTCATGGGCAATGACCACAACCCAAAAAAAAGCAAGCTCCAAACCTGAGGAATGATATATCTGATTAAGAATGGTTTAAGTAAAAAGAAGAGACATAAGTCTGCAACCAGACGATACGTCAAGGCCTCAAAATCCAACCCATGCAGACCCAAGTAAAACAGTATCATTTTGGATGATTTTGCCATGTCTACCGTATGGGAGAAGATCGGCTACAACGACAAGTATGGGAAACTAAGAGCCAGGGACCCAGATCTCCAGGACGACCTAGATTCCGCTGGGAGAACAACATTACACAGTTTCTGAAGGACTGAGGAGTAGATTTGAGCCAAGTCAGGAGGACGACAGTGTGACGTATAATGGAAAAAGAGCCTACAGTAATCTGACAGTCTTTTGTGACCTCGTAAATCTAGGATTTGCTAGCAAAACCATGCATTTACAGCCTGTGTCTACTCACTTTTTCGTCACGCCTCTTTTCTTTGAACATAAGCGAACGAAGTGTTTAAAAACTTTCGTGACCTGCCCGCCATAACAGGTAGCGAATCAGGTTTGTTTACCTCGTCTCATCACGTGAGCTCATCTGTCAGTCATACGATACCTGACAGACCGCCGTTGAATTACACAGAATCTTTTGAAGTTCGTACTCAGGGGAAGTCAGAAACCCCTGGTGTAGTAGTGTTTTTGGTGGTGGATGACTACTACTTTGTGCTGACACGCGAATGTAGTTAAGTTGTGTGGCGATCAGGCAACAGGAACACAAACAGGGCACATCAACCAATGCCAGTGCTAAATTAAGCACACTGGAACTCCTGGGTTACTTTACACACACGGTTTATTTAACAATAAACTTGGACATACGTTGAGACGGACAGATTACACATCCTCTGTCATTTGACGGTTAGCAGGTTAATAAACATGCAGCAATGTTAATATATATCATTGTTCAGAACTGTAGTCTTATGACAGTCATATTAATAAACATACGACATGACATTGTAAATACAGCATCAATGTTCATGGATGATCAGGCAAATTTAGATTATGAGCTGGAACGACTTATAATTTTATAACGGCTGACCTCTCAAGGACACGTACATCTTATGGTCATGAGGTATGCAATTCATCAAAGAAAGCCCCATCTTCAAATTGGCCTCATCAACAATATAAATATAGGATATCCGACCATTATAATTGAGGCTTCATAGTAATCAGTGAACTTTAAATCCTAAGTCCACAATTTGATTGACCTCTCAACATCTTGCCGTAATTCCGTAGGACGGCGAATAAATATATTTTATCTTTTGTATTTACTTTAGTAATACAGTTCTTTCAAGCGGCACATACTTGAAAGAATAACAGGCTGGATCCACAACTTCCCTTTATCTTGAATCCATTTCAGTACATCCTAACTGAATGTACTGACTAGATACATTATGACGAAAAATCGTCATATACATTTATATTCATTTGATTCAAAACTTACTGTGAAAATCTCACGGCGATAGCTTCCACTTGGAAGGCCGTATCCAATAGAAATATGTTGATGTGTACTCTCTTAACAGAAGTCAGACTCATGTCTACTTTACTACTGTTAAGGACCCAAAAAGGACGCAACACCTGGGCTCTTTGATCTTCGGAAGCGGGCATTCGTACAGAGAAGACCCGTTAGACATAAGAATTCTTCTGATGTCGGTTAGCAAAGCTCGACGAAAGACCGATCACAAGCCTTTATCTGGGAACTCTGTTCTGATTCTCCGTTACTCACACAATAGTGCGAAACGTAACATCATCTATAGATCAGAGAAACATAATGATATATAAACTGTGTTTTCTTAAACCTGCTATCAGTTGTTACTCAGAATTTTTGGATAGTCTAAGCACGCAGTTCTAGAACCATTTCGCTAAATGTGTTAATAGCATTTGTGGGGATTTTCATTCTGATTTTCTGGTAATAGAAATTAGTGTTTACGTGTTTAAAAGAGTTATCTTTTACCAATTAAAAGTGTTAGCTTTTACCATTATAATTCGCTTTGATTTTCTAGAGTTAAAACTACTGAAATAAAATAACACGTAGCTATTTCAAACCAGATGTTCAGTTATAATGTTAATTTTCACCACAGTCCTTCTCACACAAGAAGAGACGGTTAGCTGACTGGTTTAAGAGGGCATATACACCCAGAAATAGACAAAAAACGTAATTTTTGATTTGCATATAATAATTGTGTTTTAAATATTTATAAGCCTTTTTACTTCGATATTCTTTTTGAATTATGTGTTTATCTATAATAGTTTATGAGTTATCAATGTTCAAAGAGAATGAGTGTGTTCCAAAAATCGCTGACTTTTAGTCCCAGAATATGCTTTTTTGCTAACCTTCATATTGGAAGGTATACCAAATAATAAACACTCTCTAGAAAAAATATACTCAATACAACGAATACAATGAATACTCATTTTTCATCTATCATGGCTGTAAAAAAAAATAAAAACATAAATGTGATTGAAACTTTGAGTTAATTTGTGGAAATACGTGAATATATTTGTGATAATTATGCCTTCAGACAAAAAGTTCGGTAAAGGTATATCAAAGAAGCGTAAATTTCATGGCAATCAACATACGGCTGAACGAAATGAAAGGAAAACAATCCTACAGAATGCATCGATATTCGGTACTGAGCCATGCGTTCATAGTTCAACACCATCGATGCAGACTGAATGTTTTGATATTGGAATGAAACGAAATGCCACACCCCTTTCACGATCAGAGCAGAAAATTCTGGACATAAGCAACCTAACACATGACTCTGATGAGGATATGTTTGAGCGAAGCTGTGACACAGATTCTGCAGAAACTGACGAGGAAGGTAATTATAATGTTAATGATACTGATTTGCTTGAGGGGCACAGAATTGTTGACATGGGTCTTCTTGGTCAGAACATTGCTGAAAAATTGTTGTATACCTTTTGCCAAAGTTCTGTACAATTAGTTGAAGTCAAAAGGCAAGGACTTGGGAGTGAATTTGTATTTCATTGTAACAGTGCAAACTGTCATGAACAAAAACATTTCCCTTCAAGTAGTCAGCTCTCAGTAGGGAATGCAAAGATAAATCTTATCAATCGGCGTGCAGCTTTTACCATGCGCTGTATTGGCCGCAGTCACACCGACTTAAACACTTTCTGTGGTATAATGGATTTACCACCCCCAGTTAGACACAGCAGCAATGCTATTATACAGAAAGGAATGGAGGATGCTGCTACTAGGGTGCAAATTATTAGCATGAAAAATGCTGCTGTTCAAGAGTATGGGAGTGCAAAAGAAGGTGACAACAAGTTCCAAGACATTGATGTATCTTGTGATGGTACCTGGATGACCAGAGGCCATTCATCTATTGTTGGTGCCATAACTGTGATTGGCTTGCAAACTGGAAAGGTAATAGATACTCAGACAAAGAGTAAAAAGTGCAAATCTTGTCAGTACTGGGAGAAACAAGACCACAACACAGACAAATTTCAACAATGGAAACAAAGTCATGCTGAGGTTTGTAGGATGACCCATCACGGATCCTCAGGGTCAATGGGAGCAGCAGCAGCTTGTAACATTTTTTCTTGCTCAGCAGACAAGTATAATCTCAGGTATACAAAGTTCATTGGGGATGGAGACACTAACAGTTTCAAAAAGGTGTTTGAATCCAAGCCTTATGGAGAGGATTGTCTGATAGAAAAAATTGAATGTGTGGGTCATGTTCAGAAAGGAATGGGTACTCGGCTGAGAGATCTTAAGAAACTTTCTAAAGGGAAGTCTTTGCCTGATGGTAAATCCATAGGTGGTAAGGGTAGAATTACAGATAGTGTCATTGATAAGCTACAGGTATACTATGGAAATGCCATACGAGCTAACAAAACAACCTTTGCAAAATGCGAGAAGAGGTTTGGGCGGTGTATTTCCATAAGACATCAACAGATGATAATCCTGTTCATAACTTTTGCAACATTGACTGGTGTCCCTACAAACAGGCTGTCAGAGATGGCATAGTGAATGACTTTAAGCACAAGGGAAACCTTCCAATTGCTGTCATGGAGGCTATTAAGCCCATATTCAAAGACCTCTCCAAGACAGAATTCATAAAATATAATATCTCTTGTAACATGTGGCCAAATTTTATGTCAACAAGTTTGTTAGTTATTTTTCTGTTAATTTTTTAAAAAGATAACCCATTTTTGGCTGGGTGTGCCCCCTTAAACGCTAGGCGCGACTGATAGTGACAGACAAGAATTCACGTTTTATTTCATTGTGCGTATTTATTATAAGTGCTTATTATTTAATATCATACGACTAAACTATCAGACACAGACCAAATTAATAGCTACTTAACGACCGGCGATAGTTTGTGATAATTGACATTGTCAGCTGATCGTTAAGCGCGAGCAAGCGGCGGCGGGGGGGGGGGGGGGAGAGTCACATAACTCATCCGACCTGAAAACTCAGCGCTACCGACAGGCGATAGGGTAGGCTAAAGATACCGTGGGCCTTTTAAATTTAATCAGGTCTGACGGAGTGGATAAGAGAGCGTCTTGTCCCCGTCTGTGTGCATATTATTAGCTATATAGAATAGTAGCATTTTTCCATAAATGTTTCTTATATATTCCTAGCAGACCTGATCAAGGGCGTCCAGCGGTCTTTTCTTTTTTTTTCTTTTACTGATTGGTTAATGTTGTCTTTTTCTTGGCTTGTGCGTCACCAATTTCATTGGTGAGCAAGTATTTGCCACCGTGTCATGGAGCAGTCTACCCTTTCTCTTTCACATTCTTTTACTCAGTCCATCCTGTCACTGTTTTCTAGTCTTCCATATAAGACCTTTTTTTCCCTCCGAGAACGCTAGATCAGGTGAAGTTCTTGTATTAAATTTCGTTAAACAGGCAATTTAGATTCCGCCAGGTAGGGTTTTTTGCGTAGACGCGATGGTAATGGTATGTTTTTCTGGGAGACATCAATTAACCTGTGACTCACAGACGACCACCTATTTCCGGTCTAACGATGTATTTATCAGAGAAAATGTAACTTTGCTTTACTCTCTTGATGATCACCGTGAAAGCAGCCGAAACTAAAGTTTAAGTACATAAGACTTTTAAAGAATATAGAGAGATAGAGAAAGATATTGTACACAACTGTGTGTAAAGTCAATAACGTGCTTATGAATAGTTGTATATTCAAATATTCAAGTTCGGACTGTGTGACCCTGAAGTGCGGTGAGTTATTTCCCAAAATTAATTGTTTAATTATTGCTTAATGATACAAGTGTAATTTGCAGAAGAGGTATGCGGTTGACTAAGATAAGAAACATATGCTATGCTATTGGATTTAGTTTTCTTCAATATCCATTATGTACCTGTATAAAATATTAATTTCTTATATGATTTGCTTATATTACTGTGCATTATTGCTTGACTTATAAGAACACAACTCTGTTATAAGTATACATTATGAAAGCTGTTGTTCCTTGCTGAAAGATAATAATTAAGACTTAATTATTAACTAAAGATACACCTGACTACAAGACACTGTTGATTGTGGAAAATAGTAAGACATATTAAGTGTAGAGGAGAGACACTTGACTTGGAAGGATGAGGACAGAGCCTGTTAGACAATAGTCACTGAGACATCTTTTACATACAGTGTACTGGATAGTCAAAGTCTTCAGTGGTAAGTGTGCCTATGCTCTGAGACCAAAAGTCTTTGGGGAGGAACTTAATATATGTAAAATCTCTTTAGACAAGAGATTAATGGTCCCCTTACTTTGTTCTCCAGTGCAGAGTGTCAGAAACACAGGACTTGGCTTCGCCCTCCCTCAATTTTGCTGAGCTCAAAAATCAAGAAGGGACAGGGACTGAATCTTCACCCCTGAGTGTGAGCCAGACATCCTTGAAGACACTAGTGCCACACAGGGCAATCAGTCACCACCACGTGCCCTCATCAAGAAGTCACAGCAGAGTGTCCTCTCTGCATACATCCTACAAGAACACTACGATAAGTATAATAAAGAGAAAGAAGATCACCACACACACACATACCCACCAAACGCTCAGACTTAGTCAGTGAAGAAAATAAGGCACCCCACTGGGACCTAGATTCTTTTTTTTTTCAGATGTAAACATGATTCTTTTCCATATTTCTTTTTAATCAGATGTAAAATAACCCTCTGTAAATGTGATTCCCTTAATAAATAGCATATTGTTTATTTACTTACTACACGTCTGAGTCAATTTGATAAAATATCATAAGCCTGTCCAGAGCTCTCTTTTTGTGATTAATTCCCTTTCTTGTTTACTGTCCTCTTTATTGTTGAATTGTCAACATCGTGTGGTGTATGTTAGTTGTGGAACAAAGTCACGTGGGAGAACAACTTGTCTGTTATTCTTGCATGGTATTTAATTACCCTTGATTCCAGACAGTTAACCTCTTGGTTTCATAACAAATAACATCACTATTACAGTATTGTAAGAAAATCAATCTATATTCTTACTGTTATCTAGAGCAGTTGACCTGTGTCGACCTTGCTCTCTCCCTACGCGTGACAAGTTAGGTGCTCGCCTCGAGATTTAAGTATTCTAGCGCACAGTCGCTCTCGCTGGTGATACGAATAGCAAAGAGTTGAGGCATAAACCATTGCCTTTGCTGAAAATTATTGCTTTTCTTCACCTTCTAGAGTGAGAATCTTTTTCTATCCCCTATACTTTATCATTGTAGCATCAAATAAAGTCATCCACAACAACAATCGACCAGGTTAGAGTTCTGTGTTGACTAAACCTCTCTAATCCATGCCATGACTTTGGCATTGACTACATACGGCATTTATAAAACATAGAGAAGCATATAATTCAATCAACTTTGTGTACTCGTAGGTTATTCTTCCGCTACGGTAATTCAAAAGGCTACCGACTCCGTCTGTCCATTTCTAGAAAATAACATACAGCGATGGATTTCCCGCTAGATCAGAACTATGAGCGGCCTTACACTTTAATTTACTCAATAAACATTTAATGACATGGGGGCGACACTTACTTGATCCTACTACTTGTTGGCTTCAACATGACCCAGTAGAGATCATACAAAAGAATAGCTGCTGGCAAACTTGCCAGCAAAATTACAAGGAAATATATATCGGACATAAACATGGTCCCGTACAGCCCCCCGACGAAAACATGACGTCACAATTCCCCCAAACTAGGTTACCCGTGCGTCCAAAGCCAACTCACACTGCATTGTGCACGTCCCCAGTGCGTGAATCAATCGAACGCTCAAATAATATAACTATATAAAACTGGTGACGTACATTTGGCAGGACCTGAAGACCTACCCCTTAGGTAATAAAATGTACGTAACAGCTCCCTTTGATCACCTCCCCTTAAAAAAAATTAATTCTATTAATTTTTTTTTTTTTTGAACTAAGTACCCGAGAGAGGTGAGTCAAAACTACAACAAGACATGAAATGCATAAAGTTATACTATATTAAGAAAAGAATATTAAAAGAAATCAATATAACTAAATGATAGTATGCATTAAAGCACACATCCACAATCGACCTACTTTGGAACGAATGTGGTAATATTCGAAGTAAAAACAAGTTTGAAAATGAAAAATGAAAAAACCATTAAAAAAAAATGATAATAAAATTCAACTAAGTTTTCAAAAAAATTTGAAACGCATATGATTTCAAAATGAAAATGAACAGCAACACTGATGATGATCAATGACAAGAGAATCAATAAAACAGAGAAATTTTGAAAATACAATGTGCAAAAATGAAACAATGCAAAATTAAATACATTAAGAATTAACACACTTAATGTTTTTCTAACACTAGTATGGTTGACTTAGTGATCTAAAAGTGCAGATATCATAACTAAGACCCGTGAATGCCAGGTGTTACGTGACAACTAAGAAAGTTAGTATAGTGTGTGATCCATAATCAATTAATATAGATTAAATTGAATTTAATCTAATTTATATATTTTCTTATTAATACAACAAATATAGTTAACTCAATATATTCCAAGTAATTTCAATATCAACTACCAATCAGTCACTGTTTCCGTTACAACTAGTTAGTAATCGACGAGATAACGTTCTCAATGTTCCAGACACGATATAATATATTCTCTAACACGTTATGTAGTGTAATATGTTTTACCACTAGGAATAACAAATGTATATTTGTTCGCTCATAACTAACAATTGTTGCCATAATTAATAAAAAGTTACTGTAGTACACCAATGTTTCCCGTTCTAATATAAAACGTTAATATAGTATCAATAACAATGTAACAAATTTATAATCAATGTTTATCGTGAGAGGAGATGTTCCAACATCTGAGAAGGACTGCTGGTTTAGTTTTACGACACGTTTTTCACTTGGGCATCTTGATAGACAGTCTCTGCGAACACATTCTGCACTCCAGGAATAGGCTACGTATCTCAAAATGGAACGGTTTTTTGAAGCGCTATAGCGTAACGCACGCTGACTTTGATGACTAACGTTCCCTGTATTCAGTGCGGTAAGAGCTTTCCTCTGGTCAGACTCCACTAGTGACAACATAAGTGAGATCCGAGGAGATAACGATACCAGTTTTAGTGATTGCCCAGACAAACAAGAGCAAGGAGCCACTATATTATCCAGAACGGAATATTTCGAGTCTCGCTCAGGCGTGAGCTTTCTGGATACGTACATAACCGGAAATAAGAGTAGCCGAGAGTCCTATATTTCGCCTAGCAATCAAAACTGCGAGCGATAGCGTAAGAGAAGCATCAATCACTGCGGAGAATTACGGTGAGATTTTTGTCAGGCAACCTCAAAAAACAAAGGTGCATTAGAGAAAAAATTGTTTTATATAGTCTAATCGCCGTGGTGTATCATGCGACCACTTTAATACATTAGATGTGCCCTTTCTTCAGTAGAGAAGAAAAAGGATTGCAGTTACTAGTAGACATATGAGGGATGAATATAATGAATAGAACTAGTTTAGTACCTAAAAGCGACCTAACTTGTTTTTTATGTCTTAGGTGCTGAGATGTTTAAAATTTTAGAGACGTTACTGTCTTCTGTAAACAATTAAACCATTACTCACCCCTAATGACCCAGATATAATGAGGTGACATGCAAGTACTCGACAAAGAACCTTCATGAATGTTTCGCATTACCCATAAACTATACTAAGAAGCAGAGTAAAAACGAATTTTCTTTAGTGCCCATCTAAGTACAACATAATCCCCGTAAGGTAGTAAATCCTTAGTAACGATAACCGATATAAACACAACCCGACCTTAATCTCGCTACCCTCATCTGGCACCACATAGTCACTGAAAAGACATGCGCTCTCGAGACACTATCCAAAGCAATATACCAGCAAGTGCGTACCATCACCTCTTGGCACGCTCGATATATGAGACCAAATTCAGTGCCGCCAACTATCTAACCACAGCTGCGTACAAAGGTAGCTGGCGCAAGATCTTATACTCCGAATTGCATAAACAAAACCATTGTAAAAAGACCCGTGGAGTCTGCGAGAGAATGCCGTTGTGAAGAAATGGCTACTTAGCTGTTAGAGTACATTAGAGTGGCTCACTTGGCACCAATAACCCTTTGAAAGGTCAATTTTACAGAAAAAGAATGTAGCATGAGATAATCGCTCCAATAAGTCCCATCTAAAAGAGGTTAATGGTGTCCGCATCATCGAATTCTTGAGAGTTACCCACTTTTTAAATTTTTCCTTCTAATCTACCAAAGTCGTACACCGTTACTAACTTGTTAAGATACTATCTTCCTAATGAGTTACCCTCATGGAAAGAAGACAATATGGTGATGAAGATGGTTCAATTCATTTATATTACTTGGAGCATCAACAACCAATACCTCATCAACCTTAACGCCACGGAACCCGATACTGCTATTAAGGCAACGTCATATGATGTATTGGGCGTGTCGCACTTCTCAATAGGGTCGATACTATCGTCACTCAGGAATAATGTGAGATAAATGTCTTAGTAAAACTGTAAATTACTGAACGGTATGACCTCTGGGATGTCAGTAGATGACAAGATCCCTCAACTACGAGCGTGCTTACTCTAGTAGAATTCTTTACATAGATCTAATTGAGCCTGCGCTACTGACTATGTTGACACACAATCCAAGTCCCGCACAGTGAGATAGCATGAGATATCCGAAAATCATCAAATATTCCATATTTGCTCAGATTTTGGGGAAATGCGGCATAAGTGGTATACAACAGGTCCTCTGGAAGTATGTACGATCTCCATCGAATTATTAATATACATAGTCTTCTTAATGGATGACTTGATACTATATTACATAATAGTCTAGAATACTTTCAGAAGGCAACTGCTAGGTTTTATGTAGGATCCGCTTACTAAAACAAGTTTGCGCATGGAAACACGAGACTGAAGTTCCGACTATTAATATCACTTATGACGTGAGAGAGTACTGAGCTCTACTTCTTCGCAAAAAACGTAATAAAGTTCCTATTAAGTTTGCTAATGTTTAAACAAAGTCGTGTACAGGCGTTATAAGATGGTTGTCTACTACTATAACTCACCCACACTATGTGTGTGTACATCAACATGCGATGTTATGACATAATGTGCGTCCGTATTCTTGAGATGATCCTGAAAGGACCTCTCCAGGTAATTAAAAAGACGATTGTTATGCGCAGGTAGTAAGACAAAAGCTTCATCACCAGGTATGAGCTGGCGAAGACGTCTATACTTGTTTGCAAATAGACGAGCTTTTTCTTTGGCTTGTTCAGATGATGCAGTAGCTAGTCTACAAGCATCTATGATTCTCTTTCTCAGAGAGATCACATACTCATAAGAGGATTGAGTTTCCTCTTCAATATTCTAGTCAACCAATAAGTCGTGGATTAACGACATCGGACCGCGTGGTTGCATGCCAAAAACAAGCTGGAATGGAGAAAACCCCGTAGCTTGATTTTGTACTTCGCGATACGCAAAGAGACAAGCGGGTAGGACCCGATCCCAGTCTTGGGGATGGTCTTGAGTCATCTTACCCAACAACTGCTTGAGTGTCCTATTGAGACGCTCAATTAACCCATTTGACATCGGATGATAAATAGAACTAAGAGATCTGTCTATACCTAATGTCTTCATAACTTGAGACATGGATTCAGAAATGAACTGAACCCCATGATCCGACAAGATTTTTCCGTGGAAAACCAATGCGTGAGAAGATTAACATCAATGCCTCTGCTACACTGGCAGATGAAGTGTTCTTGAGAGGGATGGCCTCAGGCCAACGAGTGCACATATCAATGCACGTAAGGATATGCGTATGCCCTCTAGCAGATGGAAGCATCGGACCAATAATGTCAATGGCCATTTTATCAAATGGTCTAATCGGGATGTCCGCAGCTTGAATAGGAGTCGCATGAAATGGACCCCGTACCTTAACTTCCTGACATATCAAACAGGACCGACAATAGAGAGTGATGTCCCTATGGACGCCTGGCCAGTAGAATGCCGAAAGCACTCTGGATTTGGTACGTGAAAAACCCATATGGCCCGCACATTGCGAGTCATGCGCATGTCGTAATATACGAGATCTCATAGAGGATGGGACTAAGATCTGATAACATAAGGATGAATCCTTTTCCCGTATTACTCTAACCAAAATCCCATTTTTAAGTATACAGTCATGTCTAGATTTTGCAAGTTTGTTGCTTGTATTCTTTTGTTAACATACTGAAAAAATTTTTTTAATGAATCATCATTCTTTTGCAATGTTGCAAACAACTCCCGTGAAATAGGAGCATCATCATCACAAGTGGTATGAACTGTAGGTTCAATAGGTGTATCATGCGACATATTAGTAGCTTGCGCTCTAGTCACTACTGCATTTGCAGTTTGAATATGTCGCTATTCCCATTCAGCAATTTGCTGTGGTGTACACTCTTTAATACCATGTATGCGACCAAGTATTAAATCACAAATTGGATTCGGAAGGAGACATGCTTGGATCTTTCCTGAAAAAAAATGGTGTATTAAGATCAATAATAGCAGTGGGAAATGTTTCAACGGTGCCACCAAAAGTCACACACTTGACAACCCTGCCCGTGGCACAACTTGGGTTGATCAGCGAAGTCCGGACGCCCACAGTGCTACAACCTGAGTCAAATAGGAGAGAGCATGAAATGTTGTTGACAAATCCCTTGTTAAACTTAAGAGAGCCCTGTCCCTGGTGTACTGACGCAGCAGTGGCCGTACAGACTGCAGGTAGACTAGGCAAGGTATGTCCGCAACGCAGTGTCGTGATCGCCTTAGGCTGGAAAAGAGTCGAGCATTCTGGACAGTCTTTCACCTGGGTACAATCAAGAGAACAAGACATAGCATTGTGAGTTTCAGCTACTTTACCCTGTTCAATGTTAGCCTGTGTATCAATTAAAGAGACATTAGAATGTCTACCCGTATTACTCGACGATCTTTCTCTGCGACGACGCGATCGATTTTGATTATTTGCATTAAAATTTGCCATAATTGTCTTTTCTACAAGAGTTAAAAAATTTGGATGAGTCCGATAGTTTGTATAATTAAAGTTATGCTGTTCTTTAAAATTTTTATTCCAAGAACCTTGTCTGTTTTGCGGACCCTGAGATTTTGATCTCCAGTTTTGTTTATTATAATGTCCTTGATTATTTTTAAAATTATTGTTACCAAAATCTCGCGATCTGTGCGCTTGGTTCCAAGAAACATTAAATGGAGCAGATTGTTGAAATTGCTTCCCTTTGTAAAAGTTATCATTGTTAAAATTGTAATTATTTCCCTTATTGACATACCTATCAGCATTAAAAGAACGATTGCGTGAAAAATTGTTTTGTTGTGCTGCAAAAGCAACAGGCAATTCATTCTTAATCTGTGCATTACTTAGATCCATGGTTGGGTGAGCAAGTAACAAAAATTTTTTGCATGTTCTTCTAAGTCTTTTTATTGATAAAGGTTTCCGTTCTTGCAAAAAAATGCGGGAGAAAATGTAGGATTTACAGACGAAAGTACCTTATCGCGCATCAGTAAATCGAAGAGACCTTCATATGACTTTTCAATTTTGGATAATTCGATCCATCTTTCTAATGTTAGTCGTATCTGTGACAGAAAAAAGTCATTGAAATTTCTGCTAGATTGAGGGAGGAATGTATGAAATTTCTTAATCGATATTCGTTTTTTTTTTTTTTTTTTTTTTTTTTTTTCTGTCATTTGGAATTTTTGCAGAAGTGCCGCCCTAAGAGCATTATAGTCATTTTTCTCACCAATGCTGGTGGTATGATAAACTGCTAATGCATCCCCTGTAAGTAATCTGGATAAATATGTACAGTATAGCGCTTTATCCACGTTATAAGATCCACAAGTGGCCTCAAACCTATCTAGGAAGAATATTACGTCATCAGACGGGGGGATTAAATTTTGGTAATTTAAGGTGAATTTCCTTAAAATAATCATGTCTGGATGGAGTTTGGCTTTCAAAAGTTCTCTGAGAATTAGCTTCCTGAGTAAACCTAATTCTCTCATATTCTGACTCTGCTAATTTCAGTTCATGCTGTCGTTTTCTTTCATTCTCTTCCATCTCAAGCTGAAGTCGTTTTACATTTTGTTCAGCTATTAATCTCCTCTCTTCCATTTCTTTTTGTTTATTTTCCATCTCAATCTTAAGTCTTTCTTCAGCCTCCCTTTGCTTCTGTTCTGCCTCTCGCTGAAATCGTTTATCTTCTAATTCAGCGGCCAATCTCATTTTTTTCTCCTCTTCCTCAGCTATAAATTTCCTCTTCTTTTCATCCTCCTCAGCAGTTAATCTCATTTTTTTCTCCTCTTCCTCAGCTATAAATTTCCTCTTCTTTTCATCCTCCTCGGCAGTTAATCTCATTTTTTTCTCATTTTCCTCAGATTCAATCCGTTTTTGATCTGCCTCAAATTGAAGTTTTTCCAAACGTAACTTTTCAGCATCCAATCTTTGAGATTCCAACCTTTGAGATTCTTTATATTCTGTCATAGCAAATGATCTAATCTATTCCTGAGGTATATTAAGCGCCTTAGCTTGCTTAATAAAATAGTCTAAGGTAGCCATTATTCAATATTATTATGTAATAATACTATTTAAAAGTGTTACTACAACTAGTGGTCTTCGTTCCTGTCCTTAGAACGGTATAATGTTATCATATAATTATTAAATATGTTATTAATCAATAAATTTATGTAATCAAATGTCATGAAATGAACAACGAGAAAGACAATAGAAACATAACCGACAAGACACGATAATCAAAGACGAGTAACTACAGTCGCAGAAATGCAATAAAAATAAAAATGTGAAACTAAAAATAGGTTTTGTAAAAAACTGAACGACAGGAAAGGTGAGAATGACGTAATATACAAACAAAATACATTATAAAACTAAGGTACGAGTAAAATAAATACCAAAAACAACAATTAAACGTGACGAAACAGCTAAATAGATACTATTATAAGAAGCAACTAGCGATCGGAACTTCGGCAAGGTTTCTAGCCTTGTACCGGAACTATCGCTCAATTGAAACTTACAAGTTGAGCCCTACAGAACGTCTGACGAAGAGCCCGAATTGGCTTCGAGATGGATCTCGTTCGTCAGATCAACCTCCCTACCTCCCACGACGGATATACAACATATAACATATAACATGGAAAATATAAATGTGGACATTAGTATCGAAGGCACATCTAAACGTGATAAAATGGATAACGAAAACACGTTATACTCATCTCGCGTGCAGGTAAAAAATCAATGTGCCTCGTCTCCGTGGATGTACGTCTACGGATAAAATACTTCGTTCTGATTATCTAGATTACAGCTCGCACGCAATAATGATGAAGAGGTAATCCCCAGGATGTCAGTCACTGTGAAACTTAACGTGGAGGTTGATTGAAGACCTTGACCTTGGTAAACGTAAGTTGTTTCTGATTTCTCATCCCACTGGGTTCCAAGTTCGAGATGTTGGCGCCTTGAAAGTTCAAATCTTCTTTTCAATCGATACTTGGATTAAGTTCGTTCCTTGGAAATTAGTTATTTCCAGCCCACGCTGGCACACCATTTACTGTTGTGTCGTTTCTTCTAGAGGTAAAGACCTTCATTACGCGAATGTTTTCTCAATGAAAATATTTCAGAAAATGTTCTTAAGTTGAAACGAACTCCAACAAGTAGTGATCAACTGGTCACTGATAGGCAGCACGCAAGGCTGTGATGAATGTACATAGATTTTTATTGAACGTGACATATACGGCGTTGAACAAGACAGTCATAGTTACAGGTGCAAAAAAGTCATACATCACAATGTTGATCATCACTTTTCAAGGGATGAAGATTCTCTAACAATTAAGTCCTCTTATTCAAATGTCTAAGGATCCCTTCCTTTGCCATAGTATATGTATTGTAATAACGTCCGTTAACCTTCTCTCAAGGACGTATCTTATGACCAACGGATTCATACTCAATGAGTAATATTTCTTATCAGACTTGCCATGATTCCAGGCTTCATTCCTACAATACTTAGGCAGCATATATATATAAATATCCAAATAAAGTCATCCACAACAACACGACCAGGTTAGAGTTCTGTGTTGACTAACCTCTCTATATCCATGCCATGACTTTGGCATTGACTAACATACGGCATATAAAACATGAGAAGCATATAATTCAATCAACTTTGTGTACTCGTAGGTATTCTTCCGCTACGGTAATTCAAAAGGCTACCGACTCCGTCTGTCCATTCTAGAAAACAACATACAGTGATGGATTTCCCGCTAGATCAGAACTATGAGCGGCCTTACACTTTAATTTACTCAATAATCATTTAATGACATGGGGCGACACTTACTTGATCCTACTACTGTTGGCTTCAACATGAACCAGTAGAGATCATACAACATAATAGCTTCTTCCAAACTTGCCAGCAAAATTCCAAGGAAATATATATCGGACATAAACATGGTCCGTACAGCCCCGACAAAACATGACGTCACAATTCCCCCAAACTAGGTTACCCGTGCGTCCAAAGCAACTCACACTGCATTGTGCACGTCAGTGCGTGAATCAATCGAACGCTCAAATAATATAACTATATAAAACTGGTGCGTACATTTGGCAGGACCGAAGACTACCCCCTTAGGTAATAAATGTACGTAACACAAACCCAGCAGTATTTTTTTCAATTTTATCAGCCCACTGGGGTGTGAAAAAAATAACATTCATTCCCGACTTCTGTCAGTCGTATTCAAGCGTAGCATCCAGAATTTACGCTGTTTCAGAATCGGCACTCTACCATAGTGCCAGCCGATAGGATTATCATCATTTATCAATTGTAACATTTTTAGCAACCAGATGTTTCCCAATACTGGAAGTATTTTCCTCTTTTAACTGTGAACCCCAAGATCACGTTTCTACATCAACTATTGGCGGTGACATTTTGTTCATCCAGGAAAATCCACACCAAATTCGGCGTTCACCTCACTAGTCTTTATTTGTTAGAGGATGGACTGGGGCCAATTTGGGAAAAAAAACCTGACATTTTATATAGTCATTAAAAATTGTAATTCCAAGGGATATCACCAAGTGTAGGTAAGAGTGACTGAGTGACCACTGTATGAAAGAGAGAGTGAATATTTTTCTTTGTTACACAACACTGTCTTTTATATTTAGAAATGCGCCCTAATATCGTCTGGGTTTAACGGGGCGCGTCACCCCAAAAACGGGGCACAATTGTTTTTTTTTTTTTGTGTTAATTTTTTTTTAAGGTGCAGTTTTCTACCTTCTTATTATGTGAGTTGGGATTTTCTTCACACTAGCATTAAGTGGGAACAAAATTGGGGGGAGATGATTTCTTTCTTGAACAGGAAATGCCACTCAGCCTACCATAAATTAGTCTAAATGTTTAAGAAATTACACAAACGCACCAGGCTTATGCTATCGCATTAGGACAATAAGGCTATTATAAAAAAATAATTCGTTTATTGTGTAATAATAAATGACCTAATTTTTTTACAATTAAAAAAAAAAAGAATCCATTTGACAGCAGTAGTCTTTATTTCAGACTAGCCTCACATTTGTGTACATGCATTTCTTCTTCTTCTTCTTCTTCTTCTTCTTCTTCCTCGTTCGCCTTCAGACTTCCACATTTATGACTCTAATAAAGGCAGTAGTCAACCCAAGGCTCCCAACATCTCCAAACAGTTTTTCGTTGACAGAAGTGGGTTGTTGCCATATGCTACTCCGTTCATTACTGTAGGTTTGGCAGTATTGCAGCAGGTGTTCGACTGTCATTGGGCTGGTACCGCAGGTGCAGAGATCTGTTGCACCAATTTTGTATTTGTGGTACAGATGGTATCTCAATCTATTGTGACCAGTGCGTAGCCGAAAAATGATGACCTGTTCTTTTCTGGATAGTTGATGATATGCATCATTTTTCAAATGTCCCGGGTGCTCTCTTTCCCATTTGGACTTGAATGTAGCCTTTATAGTGGTCTTTGCCGTTGCGTAAGTTGTCTCTATATCATTTTGTTGTAAGGCACCTCCTTCCTTAGCAAGTCTATCTGCCTCCTCATTTCCTGGTATGTTGCAATGGGCTGGTATCCACTGGATAGTGCACTTCTTGAAGCATTCGGCCAGTCTTTCAAGGGAGATTATCAGATCTTTCAATCCTTTAGTTTGATGGCTCTTCAGCGCTGATATTATTGAGAGGGCATCTGAAAAGATTACTATCTGTTTTTCTGCTTGTGCTTTGCATTCAATAAGAGTTTCAGCTGCCTGTTTCAGGGCTTCTGCTTCAGCACAGAAGTTATTGCAGTATTTTCCAGTGGCAATTGCCATAGAGTGAATTCTATTCTTTAATTTTATGAGGATGCCGGCACCCCCATTTTCAACTGCATTTAATTTCTTGTTAAAATCGCAGGAGAAGCTATACATGTTCTACTTTCTAATCTAGCTGGGGGTCAGATAATTGTGCCGTAAAGTTTTAAAATAGTTCCATTTGTGCGGTGAACTTAAAAAGTTTGAGGAACGTCGCTCCAACGATACAAGTCAATCAACAGCCAGCTGCTGTAAACAACGATGACGTCTGTGTCACACTGCCCTTCGAGACAGATTTTCTGTAGCTTATTTAAAAAACTGATGCAATCTACGTGTAACTCGTCACTGCATCAAGCTCATAAAATTCGTCTTTCCAGTTTTTGAGTTAATCGTTTATTTTCCCCCTAGTCTTAGTTATAATCCCTTTCTCCTCCTCCCCCCACCCCAACCGCCTTGTTAAGCCCAGTAAGTTAGAAGTAGGCAACTCAGGAATTGTGGGAATCTACTTTAGACACGCTGAGCGTTCTAAAGATCTACCGTTATAAAATAATGGCTATGTTCAGGTTTTAGAGCAGTACTTCTTAAACAGAGGTGCACGCACCCCCTGTGGGTGCGAGACCCACCTTCTAGTGGTGCGAGACATGCAGATATTGTAGAAAAAAATATCACTAACGCAATATAATACACATACCTAAAAGGTATTTGAATAAAATAAAACATTTGGTAACATGAATTAATACTGAACTTTAGTCACATTTTGTAAATAACTTTTTCTCAAAACATACTTTTATCGCTTTTTTTTTCCTTCTCATTTCCGACATATTTCGCGAGCTAGAAGATAATGGGGTGCAAGGGTTCTTAAAATGTTATAAAGGGGCGCAAAGCTTCATAAGGTGATGTAAAGAGTTGCGGAACTTCTAAAAGGATAAGAGACACTGTTTTAGAGTAACTGGAATAAGTGCAGTCTGTGTCTAACTTTTATCTCTGGCGGATAACCTGCTTTCTGGAAATCTTGTATTGTTATTATTAATTTTAATTCTATAAACGGAGCGATGGAAAATGCAAACTAAATGACATTTTACAGAATGTTAACTTCATTTCAAAGAAAATACCGCTTTTCTATCTAACGAAATTTATTAATACCGTGAATTTTTGTAAGCTAGTTTGTGAGTTTTCACTAGCAATGCGAAAAAAGTACTTTAAATCCTGGCGATACAGCGCTCTTAAGTGTCAGCAAGAGAGGGCTAGTTAGAAATTTCACTAGCATAAACATTCTTTCTGTTTTCTCTTTCTGCCACCAACTGTCTACCTAATCAGCCCATTTGATCTACTTGTAGTACACGATCGACCCGACTCTGCTCTAAGTTCTCTGGTTCCACATTTCTCGCGCGCAGAACATTTCTGAAATGTTAAAAAAAATTCTTACACACAGACAGAGATGTACACTGGGTATAACGTGAGGTGATATAAATGTACCCGTGAGGTGATAGAAATGTGCCTGTGAGGTGATAGAAATGTGCCTGTGAGGTGATAGAAATTGCCCGTGAGGTGATAGAAATGTGCCCGTGAGGTGATAGAAATGTGCCTGTGAGGCGATAGAAATGTACCCGTGAGGCGATAGAAAGGTGCCCGTGAGGTGATAGAAATGTGCCCGCCGGTTTTGGTAGGAAACTTTAGATATGACTCACCAAAGTATTTTCGCACGTGTAGTAAAGGCTGGCCTCGGTAAAAACTGACAGCCACCTCTTCAGTAAAGTATGAACGGGAGTGCCTGGACTTTAGTCTTCCAGGTGTCTATTTATATGAAGCCGCGTGAAAATATAAGCGGCTGTTTTTGTTATTTAGGTTTAGTCATCAGACCATATATATATATATATATATATATATATATATATATATATATATATATATATATATATATATATATATATATATATATATATATATATATATATATATATATATATATATATATAAACATGTGCTTTTTTAAAGGTTGTATACAACACAGTATTACCCGTTTTCTCACTGAATATATTTTTACATACAACATTAACAGACGAACGGACACACAAAAATCGTACTGGGTACACTTAGTTATAAAAAAGCATAGTTCTATTTTTGTAAATGTCAACCTTTGTTCAACAGTTGGATCGTAAAACACTCACAATTCACAAAACCCCATTAACTCTGATCTCACGAGCACCTGACCGTTATTAAAGGGCGTGTAACGAAAATAATCAATAACGGTTTTCGACCAATGTCACAAAAGCCGCAAACGCAGTTATCGATTCTACACAACAAAACGTTCTGGCACCGTCGCGTGACAGATTGCGCGCACCTGCATTGAGTCTGCGAGAGACAAGTCTTTCTCGTAATATAAGCAGAGAAATCCTGTAGACACGCATCCTTCTTTAACCAGAACTCGACGATTAAAGACCAGCCTTCTGACAAACCAACCTTCTGAAACCACATCAAGCTCACATACCAAAAAACGTATGTTGAATTTTATATCTCTGTATTTTCATTTTCGCTGAGAATATTATTGTGAAAAAATATATTTTTTTATATGGTTGTGTTTGTTTCTGTATTCGTTTCGTTTTTCGGTAGGTAGTTAAAATATATAATATTTATGTATTAATTTTGTATATGTACTAGGCAGTGTTAAAAGGAAACTGATACCACATAGAAACACAATATAAAAAGTTAAAAATAAAGAAAATAAAAAATAAAAAAAACGGTGCGTATATCTTCGTTAATTTAAAAAAAGGCGTGCAGAGTTTATTTCTATCTCTGCTTATTACAAAAAAATATAAACTCGGATGTTTATACGTATGTTTGGCGTTTTGTTTGTTTCTATTCTGTCTTTGTTTATTTATTTCGGTATTTGTGTTTTGTGTTAAGATGTTAAATATAAATAAATATCTCTGTTATTTTTATCTGTGTGTGTTTTGCTAGGGTGTTACATTATTTTCTATATGTCATTTTAAGAAACATATGTATATGGTTGTTTTCGATAAGTTAAAATATATAACATTTATGTATTAATTTTGTATATGCACTAGGAAAAAGTCTTGGTTCTGAAAAATCTCCTTAGTGATTTGGTTTTTTTTGTTGATTGATACAAAGCGGTTTGCTACAGCACCGAGTCATTATAGATCGAGGTACCCGCACCTGCTATCAAGACAAAAGCAACATTATTACGACCTGGTGACACAAAGAAAAAATCAATATCGTGCGAATACACATGTTTTTCTTCTGATGAAATAATTCTTTATTGTTTTAATTTGTTCGCGTGGCCGCATCTGCACATTTGAACACGACTGGGATCAATCGATATGGGGCGAAGGTACTTTGTGTTTAACAAAAGAGAACTGGGAGATCAATAGCTTTGTCTTTACTGTCGGTCCGGGTCATTTATTAAATTTAACCAGGGTCGGGTTTCTAGTTGGTAGTCCGAAAGATGCCGAACGCTATTATCAGCTGAATAAAGAAAGACATACGAACGGTGATTCTCAACATATGGTACGCGGAAAGCCTATTTGGGGGTCAGCGAGGTGAACACTATGCTCCTTATACTCGAACACCTTCTTTGATATTGTCATATTCGCACGGTACAATCTTTATCTACAAAAGATCTCTGGGGCCTCAATAATTTGTAAGAAGTCAAAGTGGGGGCCTCAATAATTTGTAAGAAGTCAAATGGGCCTGAGACTAAACCGTTTGAGAAACATTGTTCTATAATAAAGTGTTCTGTACCCAGTCAAAGGTGGCATACTTTTTTTTCTTTCTAAAAAAGTTAGAACTGTACAATCTATGTTAAGCAAGAAAGAAGGAAAGACAAAGTGACAAATGGCGATGTGTTGTCACACACTGGTCTTCTAAGTATGTATACAATGTGTTTCGGGAAAAACACCGACGACCAAAGCTGCGATATAACCGACTGCATCACCAGCTTACTTCTATATGACAGTGAGAAATATTCGACCACTGCAGAAATATTTAAAGGAATAATCAAAGATATCTTTGACATTAGGACAAACAAAATTAAGACAGGTTAGTAGGTATTTACCTACACTTTGTAACCTTCGAGCAGGACTACAACAGATTCTAGTATCTGTTATAGACGAGCCGTGTTTTGGGCTAATCGATTTCCCCAATAACTTGAAGGATCATTTTCTGACATGTCGCCGCCACGGGAGTCGATTTTGCGCTTTTTCATGCGTGGGCACGCGTGTGAACAAACTTAAATTTAATTTACATGTAGTAGCGTAGTAGTAGGCCTAGTCAGCTTTTAACTGTTGCTATCTACAGATAATTTGAAATTTATATATTTTAAAAAAATATTAATAGCTTGTCTTGTGTTAATTTAGCATTAGGTATAGATAGAACTTAAATACTAATTGTAAGTCATCGGTGATAGGATTAAAATAAAGATAGAGGAATTAGACAATATTTAACAAGAGTAACGACAATTCGTATACAACAACCTATTTGTAGCACAATACGAGCAAATAAATCGAACATAATGCTAACCAGATTACCGTCAGGGTCGGGAAAAGCTTGGGGCGAGGTCTTACGCGGGCCATTGATCCGGTTTCTTTCTAGTGCGGGTAAAAACACGTGTGTTTTTGAACTTTATTACAAACGGATGAAAATAGTCTCGATATTGTTCCACTTGCGGTCTGCAACATTAAGGCGTGTCTAGTTGCCACCATAATCTAATCTACCTGTGATATACGAGGGGCGTTCAGAAAGTAATGCACCACATCGTTTTTCTCAGCTAATAATGAAGATAGAAGCATGAAATTTTGCACACTTCAAATATGGCATGTGCCAATTGTGTGCATCAAATTGCACCGCAACCGGCCAAATAATACGGCTGCCCTAAACCGTTGAAATGGAGCGTGTTAGCAACTTGCGTTATAAGCAGCGAATTGTGATAGAATTTCTCGTTGCAGAGAAGGAAACTGTTGTGAACATTCACAATCGTCTATGTTATGTGTATGGAAGTTTTGCAGTCGACAGGAGTACAGTCAGTCGCTGGGTTCAGAGAATCAAAGAATCAGGAAGTGGAGATACGGAGCTGCTTGATCGGCCGCGCCGTGGACGTCCTGCCACAGCCACCAACGCAGAAATGTTGAAATGCGCTGAGGGCATTATTGTTACTGATAGGCGAATCACTACTCAACAATTGGCCTTACAGCTGTCAGTCAGCATTGGTAGTGCAAATGCAATTATAAAAACTCTCGGATTTTCTAAGGTTTGCGCAAGATGGGTTCCTCGAAGTCTCACAAATGACCACCGATTGCAAAGGAAAGCAATTTCTTCTGAATTGTTGGAGCGTTTCAATGCTGATGGAGAGAACTTTTTGGCTAAGATCGTTACAGGTGACGAAACCTGGGCACATCATTTTGAACCTGAGACAAAAAGACAGTCAATGGAGTGGCATCATCCGCAATCACCAAGAAGAAAGAAATTCAAGCCAATTCCTTCAGCTGGAAAGGTCATGATCACTGTCTTTTGGGACATTGAAGGTGTGATTCTTGTGGACGTTATGCCAAGAGGAGAGACAATCAATTCGCAAGCTTACATTAAGACATTGAAAAAACTCAATCAACGTTTTCGCATAGTTCGGCTCACAAGAATCCAGCAGACCTGCTTCTCCTTCACGAAAATGCGCGACCTCACACAAGTCACACGGGAAGCAATCACTAAATTGGGTTGGACTATACTACCCCATCCACCCTATAGTCCCGATTTAGCACCCTCTGATTTTCATCTATTTGGTCCACTTAAAGATGCACTCCGTGGGACAAGGTTTGAAGATGATGAAGGAGTGATTCATGCAGCAAAGAAATGGCTACACGATCAAGACAAAATCTGGTACGGGCTACGAATACATGCACTTGTTTCGCTCTGGCATAAAGCCGAACAAGTTGATGGGGATTATGTTGAATAATACCGATGTTTACATGACATATCCATGTATATTGTGTATGAATTTCATGCTTTTTGAATAAACAGCTCCTGAGAAAAACGATGTGGTGCATTACTTTCTGAACGCCCCTCGTATATCTCTACGGTTGTGTTCAATAAAACTGTCTATTTGACCTTGTCCAGCCTGGCCTTTGACATTATTTTTTTATGTTGGAGACTACGGCTGTGTGCGGGGTCATTTAAATAGCACTAAATGGATATTGGCCTGAGTATCTTTATTAGTCGTGATATAAAATAAAATAATTAAGATACAACTACCCCGTATATATCAATATGTAATTACATTCACCCAACAATGGATATTCCCTGTCATATTTTTTACAACAAAAGAATACTTGGGGTCCATCATCTTTTCTGCTTATCTATAGCATATACACCTATTTTTATAGTAACTTTCTCCTTTTTATTTTTCATTTTTACAGATGCCTTCGCGTCGGGCCATTCTCACCTCCATCTTAAGTTACCTCTATGCGAACCGGTTTAGGTACTGTGATGGGTGTGTGGATGAACAGCCCAATCAGGAAGCCCATTCCTGCCTGACAACAACACTCGAGGAGCTCATAAATATGCAGCTAGAGGACGTCCTCCTACGGGTGATACCGCATGAGCATCTCGTCGACCTACCATAGACGTCGTAAGGAGAACGCTTTTGCGGTATATTCATCGTCTCGCTGGTCGATAACATTATCAACCAGACTAAAACACATCATCAAAAGACATGGTCACAAAAAGAAACTAACCATCTTCTTCTATAACATTTATCATTTTTTTGGGGGGTATTTTTCTCTACAAGGCTTTTCCCGCCCTTTTATCGGATTTTTGCTGTCGTTTTTTCCTCACGCGAATACGCCCATGAGTCATACACTTACAATCCCAGCACACACAAATTTCCACATCGACAACGCGTCAACTATCGATTAGTTTTTCGACTAATCAAATCCTGACTAGTACAAGTCTGGATACGTTTCAAAAACCAGATTAAGCTGATATTCGGTCATATAAATAGACACATGGAAGACCAAGGTCCAGACACTCACGTTCATACTTTACTGAAGCGGTGGTGTGATAACGACAGATACTTACACCTCACTTAAGATGACTTCCACTGTTCCCAACAATTGGGTCTACATCAAAAGAAGTGATGAAATGCTTGTGCCGTTGGAGAGCGGGCTGAAGGCCGCGTCTGTAAGTGTTTACCGAGGCCAACCTTTAATACACGTGCGAAAATATTTTGGTAAATCCTACCTCAAGTTTCCCACCAAAAACGGCATTACGTTAACTAGATCTGAGTTTGAACATTTGTTGACTTTACAGGGTGAAATCCTCGCTGAATTTGACCGACTACAATCACCAAACACGGATACCTATCCTACTACTTGTACCAGTAACACATTTGACCACTACATCAATTCCAGTTGTTACCAACCAATATCCCCAGAACCAAGTTGGTTTCCTAACACCACCCTTGCACGTCAGCTCCCACCACAGACAACCACCTGGCCGATGTCTCTAATCTACCACCGAAGAAGCAGAGACCTACTACCTCCCCCAGTAACACGTTTGACCAGTACATCAACTCCAGCTGTTACCAGTCAATATCCCCAGAACCGAGTTGGTTTCCTAACACCAACCCTTGTACATCAGCTCCCACCACAGACAACCACCTGGCCGATGTCTCTAATCTACCACCGAAGAAGCAGAGACCTACTACCTCCCCCAGTAACACGTTTGTCGACTACATCAACTCCAGCTGTTACCAGTCAATATCCCCAGAACCGAGTTGGTTTCCTAACACCAACCCTTGTACGTCAGCCCCCACCACAGACAACCACCTGGCCAATGTCTCTAATCTACCACCGAAGAAGAAGAAGAAACCTACAAAGCGGCTGAGACTTGTGCTTTAGCTTGATATTATTTTAAAAGAATAAAATATATTTATTAACTAAATTCTTTGTTACATATATAGTCTAACTGTTGTAATATAACTATCGTCTATATGTATAAATATTGTCTAACTGATGTCTCAATATTGTCTAAATATATCGTCTTCCTATTGTAACATAAATATTATATAACTGTTGTCTCAATATGTCTAAATATATATGTGACGTACGTCTAGTTCGACAAGTGAATTTTCCCTGATTTGATGGATGATTAAAGTGACTTTAGCTTTTCATAACATTAGAACCCCTGAACATTTGTTGTAACTTTTTGGTTTCGCCAGAGCGAACCGATTCCACCGGGACTCATTTAGTAGGCGGCATGAGATCTAAAGACACTGAGACGATCCCCGAGCAGAGAAGCTAGTTTCTCGCATGTATTTATCATCTCCGCGCGAACATTAAACCGCTCGCAAGATGGACCAGAGCGGTCAGAAGAAAGACACTGGGGGGGGGGGGGATCTCAGGAAGGACGGGCGGCATGCTATCAAAGACAGTAGTGGTCCCTGAAACGATTTCGCATCTCGGTGTTAAACACGGAACCGATTGCAGTGGGAGCGAACGGGGAAAGCTGACGCAAGCAGCGAGCGAAGATACGAGAGGCCAGGGGCGGCTTCTCTCTTTGGTCTGGCGGTCAGATCCCCAAAAGTCTTCTAAGATCAAAAAAGCTGTCAAGTTTCTCATGTCCCACTCATCTTTCATTTCATTCTAGATATATACAGACCTCGTAGAAATACACTTTATCACTCGCTGGCCAGAACTTAACAGAAGCACTATTTGAAATCTTGCTAGATTATCCCATGGATTTTATACATATTTGCAGTGAATTCTATTCTGTGCAAAGCGGTAATATATATATTGTGTAAAGTGATCAGTGGTCTAGTTCAGTCATTCTATTTCACTGGATTTTGTGTTAATTTAAATCTATTAAATTAAACCGTCTCAATAGTTCCAGTTGTAAATGTAATGATATACCTGCTATATTATTTCCAAAAGATAATAGATGTTAAATGCTTAAATTAACTTTTAAAGTCGCGAAGGAATTTATAATTAATAAATTTAGTTAAGTCATATATTTATAAGAGTGTGTTTTAACCACTAAAACTCGCGCAGTGTTTATTAAATACATAATTAAATACGCGAGCGTATATAAAATAGTCTTAACGGGAAATTCATCGCGCTTTAGAAGGTTATTTGTTTTTCGGTATATTACATGTCTTTTTTTTCCTTCATACAGAGTGACCGTAACCTGTGCGATCCCAGCATTAAGAAAGCAATAAAGAAATCAATCTAAGCAAAGCAAAGCATAAACAGTGTGTAGAGTTTCCCTGACGCAGAACTTGTTGAGACTGTGTAAATTTTTAATCTTTGAGGCGATTCTATGTTTGGAATTCCGCTATCTAACTTATAGCAAAGAAAGCACACCCAAAGACAAATTTAACCCACCATCAAGCCAATTAAGTCGTAACGGGAAGAAGAACACTGGCCCGAGCTTTTGTTAGTTTACTGACCCAGAGAGAGAATTCATATTTTCCTGAACAGTGATGTGACTAGTTTTCTCACTGGACTTAAACCATACCTCACGGATAAAGTGTACCAGCACGCGTAAGAATTTTATTATCAGCGGCATAGTCAAATAGACCACACCATCCTCACCCCGGTATCAGAGACCGTGCCCTCCCATAGAAACTGTTATTAAGAAAGGAGACACAATTACAGATTCATTTTCCAGCGATTACGGGATCCTTTTTTATGTGCTGACCGCCTATCCGCTAATCTGGGGCTAGAACTTGAACAAACACTCATACATTTAGTTTGAGGTGTAACTGCTGTTGTGTTATTCTATGGAGTGCAAGATTTTTTCACAATCGGTAAGTGAGAGCAAGATGAGTGAAGGCCTTTACTAGCGCGTGTATGAATGACAGGAAATTAATTCTTTTGTGTAACCATTTTGTTAACTTGCTTACCTGGTAATATATATCTTTTCTGTATACCCTACATTGTTCCTTTAAGTGGGATAGTTGATAATTTGTTAACTCTGTTTAAAACCCCCTCCTTTTCATTTGCTTAGTAAAGGGAAGAACAATTGGGAAGAACAGGATTTCTTTCTACCACCTATACCTAATTTTGTAACACCTCTTTTCAGAGTAATTAACTTTACTGTTAGGTTAACTTACCTACGTTCCTGATAACTATCTATCTTTGGACTGGGTTTATCTTTGTCTAATAAGCGGGACGGGCTTAGTCAATACCAATCTTCTTCACCGCCCTCCCTACCTTGTTATTTGCATTTTTCTGTAAATTTTTGATAATTCTTGTTGTAAACAATTGATTATTTTAGTGATTGTCTTTTTTAACTTTAATAAACAACATAAACTTAATCGTTACGGTGTTGGACTACCCAAAGCCCATAAAAAGTCCCCTATTTGTTTAAGATAGTTGTATCCACGTCGTCTGTGTGTTTGAAGCACCAAATTGGTGTGAGCGCAGATGTGTGTCTAGAAAAACTGGCAAATAATTGTTTGACCAGGAGAGTGGAAGAGAAGATTGAGAGAAACGATTTGTCGTAAATAAGTCTGTCTTTACTCTCCTCCGGCACTCTGTGGAGCATCATATTTAATCTCTACATTTCTATCACTGAGCTTTTTCCACCATCATTCTACACTCTAAACCGGACTACTATTTCTGAGACTCTTTCTCTCAAAATAAATTTACGACAATATCGTATAACTGTTGTCTAAATATTGTCTGTAAACATAAATAAACAACAACACCATTATCGAACTAGTATATTGCTATATAAAAAGCCACGCGCCACCACCACAACCCAGCGGAGTATTTTACTATATAAAAAATCAACGCGCCACCACATTTTCCTTATATAAAAAGTCACACACCTGAAATCCAGCACCTGAAATCGATCGAGTATTTTGCTATATAAAAAGTCACGCGCCACCTGCCGCGCCACCTGCGCGCCACCTGAATACTAACCGTTTTGCGCATTACCTACTACTCAGCTCTTTTTCTGTTGATACTTCTCTGGGGCAATTTAGTTTTTCTTTTTCCTCCCCTCTGATCCTGGCTCTGGTTTTCCCATATGTGTCGTGGTAGCCAATCTTCTCCCATTCTGCAGACAATCTGCCAGTTATGACTGAACAAACTAAAACATATGGAGGAAAGAAAAACACGTTTCAGGGATCAACGTTATTGTTAACAAATGCACTAAAAAACGGAAAAGGAATATTTTATGAACCATGTTTATAACTCATGATATTCTGTTGATATTCTCTATATATTCTATATAGATAGAATAAATCCTATATATATCTATACAGATAAACATGTATATGAGAATATGTTTATTCTCATGAACTCATATTCTATTTTTTATACATTCAGCGTCACTGGATAAATGCGGAAGATCAATTTTTATTAATCAGTAATTCGTCACATTGTTCACACACACACATGTATATATGTGGGTGTTTATATATGGCCAAAGTGATTACTCAGGTAAAATTCCATCATACGATAGAGGATGTAAATCATTATCCGGTGTACTGTTGTGACATCTCTTTTTTATTTAACTTTTCATTATTACTATTACGGAAATCTGTCTTCTTCTTCTTCTTCTTCTTTGATCCATAACCGCCAACCGTCAAAGCAGTCAGCGGCCATCACGCCTGGTGGCGTCTTGTAGGGCAGCAACAAATTGATTCCACTTTGCTCTGTCGGCGGCCATCCTTCGTACAGTGCCCCAACTGTGGTTCATTCTTTGCATCTCAGCTTCCACAGTTCTCCGCCAAGTTGTTTTTGGTCGGCCTTTCTTTCGCTTTCCCTCGGGGGTCCATAGCATAGCTGTTCTTGCGATGGTATCAGGGTCCCTTCTGAGGACATGGCCAACCCAACTCCAGCGTCTGCCAGCTATGATGGTGTGCATGTCCTCCTGGTTACTCCGAATAAGTAGTTCTTGGTTGCTGATGGTGTTTGGCCAAAAGATTCGGAGAATTTTCCTTAGGCAGATTGTGTGGAAGGAGGACAGTTTCGACATTTCCTTCTCTGTTACTCTCCAACATTCCGCACCATAGAGAAGCACAGAAAGTACGCAGCTCTCATACAGTCTTAATTTGGTGTTTGTGCTGTACTGGGAAGACTTCCAAATGTTGTTGAGAATAGCAAAGGCTGTTCTCGCTTTATTCATTCTGTTGTTAATGTCCTTGCTTGTTCCGCCGTCAGGTGTTACTATGCTTCCTAGGTAAGTAAATGTGTCTGTCTGTTCTAACTTCTGGTTCCTTACTGTTATTGGCTCAGGATTGCCCACATTTAGTGTCATGACCTCTGTCTTCTTCAGATTGATGTTCAGGCCAACCTGCTGGCCATACTTATTCAGTCTATCAGTTTTGTCTTGAATGTGTTGGTGTGAATGCGCGAGCAGTGCAATGTCATCTGCATATTCCAAATCTTCCAGTGTAGAAAACGTTGTCCATCTAATTCCTCTTGGACTGCCCTCTGTTGTCTGGCGCATCACCCAATCTATGACTGTCAAAAATAATGTTGCTGATAAGGGGCATCCCTGTCGTACTCCTGTTTTCACTTCGAAAGTTACATTACTCGATCCAACACTGCACGTAAAGTTAGAATAGAGGCTTTTTATAATGGAAACAATGCGGCTGGGAATTCCATAAGCCCTCAGAATTTTCCATAGGCTGTGTATGCTGTCGAAAGCCTTTTCAAAATCAACAAAGTTAATGTACAGCTGTCTCTGCCATTCTGAGCACTGCTCTATAATGTTCCTGAGGGCAAATATATGATCTGCACATCTTCTGTTCTTTCTGAAGCCCGCTTGTTCTTTCCTCAGTTTATGGTCAACTGCTTTTGAAATTCTCTGGATGATTATCCTGCCTAGTATTTTGCTGGGAACTGAGAGGAGGGTAATTCCTCTCCAGTTGTTGCAGTCTGCAAGGTCGCCCTTCTTGGGCAATTTGACAATTGTTCCTTTACTCCACTCTGTTGGTGTTGTCTCAGTTTCCCAGACTTGTGCAAATAGTGGTTCTAATAGTTCAGCTGCTAGTTCAGGGTCTGTCTTGAATAGCTCAGCATTCAGATTGTCGTGACCAGGCGCTTTTCCATTTTTTAGCCCTTTGATAGCTGTGATAATTTCTTCTTTTCGTGGAATGTCTGTATTTACGTCTAAGTCACTTTCAGCCTCAGGAACATTCAGCTGAGTCTCTGGTGGTTCCTTATTCAGTGTTTCTCTGAAGTGCTCTGCCCACCTTGTTTCCTGCCCCTGTGCTGTGGTGATGAGATTTCCTTGCTTGTCTCTTACTAACGTTATGTTGTTTGCACCTCGTTTTCCACTGATAGCTTTAGTTATTTTATAAACTGTGCTTTGTTCATTTCTCAGTGCTGCCTCTTCTGCCTGTCTTGCAAGGTCATCCAGAAATGTCCTTTTGTTAGCACGGGTTTGACGTTTTACTTCCTTGTCCAGCTGACTGTACTGTTCACTATATATTGCCTTTAACCTGGGAGACTTAGCTTCTGTTTTCTTCCTTTTCATTTCCTTTCTCTTCGCTATGGTGTTTAGCGTTTCTGGTGTTATCCAGTCTTGGCTCTTTCTTTCCTGGAATCCCAAGCATGACTTGCTGCTTTCTTTATATATATTGTTGAGATGGTGTTGAATTTCTGGTCCACATCGTCGGTCTCTGTTCTTTCCTGGCTTTTGGTAATCAGATATCGTCTCTTTACGTCGACCACAAACGCTTTTCTGGTGAGGGGGTCCTTAAGTTTCGTGATGTTGTATCTTTTCTGTTTGACTGCAACTGGTCCAGCAGCTCTGAGTTTCACCTTCAGTCTTGCTACTACTAGGTGATGATCACTTCCCACATCTGCGCCTCTTCTTACTTTCACGTCTTGTAGTGCATGTCTCCATCTGCCATTGATCATTATGTGATCTACCTGGTTTTTGTCTCGTCCGTTTGGTGATTCCCATGTTAACTTGTGCACTTCTTTGTGTTGAAAAAGTGTTCCTCCGATGACAAGGTTGTTAATACTGCAGAAGCTTATTAATTTGTCCCCATTCTCATTTACTGTTCCACTGCCGCATTTCCCCATTACTCTTTCGTTATAATTATTGTGTGTTCCAACTTTCGCATTTAGGTCTCCCATTACTATAATAAGATCGTACCTGGGTACAGTTTCCATTTCCTTTTGTACCTATTGATAGAACTCGTCCTTGATCTCTTCGTCGCTGTCATTTGTTGGTGCATAACATTGTATAATTGTGGTGTTGGTGAATCTCCCTCTCAGTCTTGCTCTTATTAGTCTGTTGTTAATGGGTTTCCATTCCAGTAGAGACCTTTCCATTCCTTTCTTAAGGATAATGGCTACACCTTCGTTGTGCTGACCGTCCTCTCTACCAGAATAAAGTACTGTTTCCCCTGTAGCTGTTTTTATTCTCCCCATCCCTGTCCATCTGCTCTCGCTTATTCCCAGGATATGTAGTTTGTAGTTCCTCATCTCCTGTCTTCTTACTTTGAAACAAAGAGGAAGAGCTCTTGGAATCATTCAAACGTTTAAATCATTACATGCTTATGATATTTAAGCATACTTATGTGTTCCCCTCTTCCTATTCCACAATCTCATCTATCTCAGAACTTTACCTTCGATGAGAATTAATCTTAATACCATTGATGAAAAACCAAACATACAGCTGAATATTACCCTAAATGAGAACGCAGTCTGGAATGTTTCGAGGTATAGCAACATTTTTATTTTTTTATTCCAGGATTTTTCGAGAAACCCCTGATGACCGATTACGGAACCCTATGGTTCCACGGAAAACTTGTTGAGAACCGTTGGCCTAGATACTACAATCTAGGTCTTAATATGACACCGATAAATTGTTTTCCTGTACTAGCATTAGCAAAGCTATATTTAATTGACCCTACGTCCCTTCACGTTTCTCCTTTCGTACAAACACTTCTTAGAAAAATATCTGAAAAAAAAAACTGAAAGTGATATTGCTTCGCGCTACATGAACCGTCAACAGGATGTGCTCGGCATACCAAACACGTTTTTATTATACCACTCTCGACATATTGCTTTCTTCGTAAATACTTGTTTAATTAATTGTGATATCGTTGTTGATGCTGTTTAACTAAGGCTGCGGTGTTTCTTGCTCTTTTGCAGCGAATACCAGTTTGACGAGTCCTTGATACATTGTAGATCTAGGCTTTTCATGTGGCTTTTCTGCCAATCCGAAACGTGTTGAGTTGAAGTCATTGTCGCATTACACGATGCATTTTTCGTTCTGGGAAAAACCAGATACCTCCCAATAGTCGGACGTCACCTGAGTTACGCCCCTTAGGTATTTATGTCTGTAGCAGAAGGGTACCGTTACCGCTCAGTGTAATGACTTATATTAATCAGATCTAAAGGTCTTTTAAATTCGGAGATGCGCCCTAATATAATCGACTGGGTTGAACGGGGCGCGCCTCGCCAAAACTAGACAAAACTTCTTTTTGTTTTTAATGTAATGACTTTTTTGGGGTTAGCGTATGCCTGTAACAACGGCGATAAATTCTTTCTGAGAACTACAGTGGTCGTGTACTAATTAACAGTAGCATCGTGTCGCATAGAGATTATGATCAATATATTTCCTATATTTCCTTTCTTTTTCTACCCGTGTCCTCCACTTTATTATCGCTGTTTTATCCTTTTTCTGTGTTTTTTCGCATTCGTACGTTTGCGACTATAAACATTACTATCTTCCCATTCAAACTTTCGCCTGTTTCTTTTCTCATTTAGAAACGCACACGCATGTTATTATATAACGTGTCAGTCGCTGCAGTCAGACGAGATGTGTGATTATGTTTCATACTCAGACATAGGAGCAGACTTTTTGGCTAGCATTTTCACCTGACACGATCGTTTCTCCGGCGTGAGGTGTGATAACCGACATCTGCACGGCGCAGAATGAGACATTTGTCTGGTATTTTCATCTGTCACAGCACTCTGGACCAGTTTCGTTAGCAGTGAGGTGTCAAGACGCGAAGTGGCAGTTTATGGCAGGTCTTCTGGTTATGGAAAGCGTTAATGAGAAGGGGAGAGATCGGCGCTGTTTCGTGTTTTCGAAATAACGTAGGACCTCTTTGTCTGTTTGATAGATATAATCAGAGTTTTAAACTTGATTTCACTCATTCTCCATTTGCAGTAGACGTGGTCACTTCGTTCTAGATACTTAACACATTAACTACCGAATTAAAAAACACACTGTGGCCGAATTAAATTTTGTTCCCATTTTCATTCTGTAGGTGTATGTAGAATTTTATCTGTAGTTTTCTTAATTTTAAACATATTTTTATGAATTATATGTCATTTTAATGATAAATGAATGTACTGTTGCCTAAAGCTGATAAAAGGAAAGTTTACTTAATATGGTAGATATTATTAGTAATGTAAAATGATTGACAGACAAAATTCAATTCAAATTTGTTTCCAAATTATCAACTTATGTTCAAATTTCTTGTTTCTATGGTAGGTAATACCTTTCTTAAAGTGATTATTATGTAGTATATCCAATAACAAGAAAAACAAGCCCAAGAACACACACACTGACTAATATTTACACTATTGGTAACTTACATTATCACACCTATGCCACTTCCCAAAAAATGTCTGAAATTTTTTCCTCATTTTCTCCCTGTAAGTGTTTGGAGAACTTAAGCTGCAGATTTATTAATTTTAAACAGATTTTTATTACTGATATGTCAATTTGATGACAAATGAATGTACTGTTGCCTAAAGCTGATAAAAGGAAAGTTTACTTAGTATGGTAGATATTAATAGTAATATAAAATGATTGACAGACAAAAATCAATTCAAATTTGTTTCCAAATTATCAACTTATGTTCAAATTTCTTGATTTCTATGGTAGGTAATGCCTTTTTTAAGGTGATTATTATGTAGTATATCCAATAACAAGAAAAACAAGCCCAAGAACACACACACTGACTAATATTTACACTATTGGTAACTTACATTATCACACCTATGCCACTTCCCAAAAAATGTCTGAAATTTTTTCCTCATTTTCTCCCTGTAAGTGTTTGGAGAACTTAAGCTGCAGATTTATTAATTTTAAACAGATTTTTATTACTGATATGTCATTTTGATGACAAATGAATGTACTGTTGCCTAAAGCTGATAAAAGGAAAGTTTACTTAATATGGTGGATATTAGTAGTAATGTAAAATGATTGAAAGAAAGAAAAAGCATGCAACATTTTCTTTAAATTATCAACTTACCTGGAACTTGCTTATTCCTGAGGCAGCTAATTTCTTTTCTTGGTGATTTTCATGTAGTATATCCAATGGCAAGAAAAACAAGCCCAAGAACACACACAATAGCTAATAAATACACTATTAATGACTTACATTATCACACCTACACCACTTCCAAAAAATCTCAGAAATTTTGAATAGCTCCTTTGACAAAGCACATTATCTATAACTTATTTACAGTATGTCAATGTCTTTAGTAAGTTACAGCTGAAGGATCATGCGTATGGTACAGCCTAAAACAGCTCTTTGGATGGAGATGGGGCTTTTCGGGGCAACCGATGCAATAAAAATTGGTTCGGACTCGTTTCGCAGGTGTTGAGCACACTATACAGTTCCTATCTTTGTCGGTGTAATCCACAATGTGCTTTGCACCCTCAAATCTTTTAACTTTGTTTCCTAACAATTTCCTACCTTTCTTGTTGCTACTGGTATCTACTAGATCAGGTGGAGTTATGGAGGCAGCCTTCTCAGTCAACTGATCAATCAGTTTGTCTTTGAAAAATTTCAATGACACTGACTTCTCATCAGCATGACTGAGGGTGTACAATAAATGGGCATTTACCTGGGACACCTCTATAATCCAGTAAAAAATTTTCTTCCACCATTTTCTAGTTTTTCTTTGGAAATTGCCATAGTAAGCTACCATTTGATCATTGTGGTCACATCCATTCATGCGAAAATTGTACTGGTGTACTGGTTTGGGTTTTTCGACTAAGTTGTGATGTCGAGTTGTGACTTGCACCATCTCAACTGATGTTTCAGTGGACACAACAATACATGGTTTCTTTGCCTTTTTGTCTCGCCAAGCAACACATATCCGAGATCCATCACCATTTTTGTACCACCTGGCTTCTCGGTGATGGAGGGAGAGGGTCTTCAGTTGAAGTGGAAAATTTTTTCTGTTGATGTTGACTGTGCCAGTATAATGAATGCCACTACTCAACAGATAGGTTGTCAGTGTATCCACAGTGTAGTATCTGTCAGCAAATACATGGTGGCCCTTCCCAATTCCTTGCAGCAAGAAATCAAATACCTTCACCGCCTGACTTGTTGTAGAGTCATTAGCAAGAATATATGATGTATTTTTCCCAAAGTATGTCAATACAGAATAGACATATCCAGTGGCAGAATCACACAATCCAAAGGTCTTAATGTGATACTTGCTTGGCTTTGTTGCATTGTACTGCTTGTGTTTCCAGCGTCCTTTATACCCAATAACCATTTCATCAATGGCTAAATTCTGAAATGGATAAAATGCATCCTGGAACTTCGCAACGAGCAAATTTAAAAAAGGCTCTATTTTGTCCTTCCCTTCTGAATCAGCATCTCCAACATGCATCATTGTATGGTAAATTATTTCAAACCTAGATCTTGAAAACATATTGCCATACCAGGGTGTATAATTATGAGGTGTATGTGCCCAATAATCTTTTACCGATGGCTTTTTATCTAAACCCATCGCAGTTGTTACTGCGAAAAATTTCAAAAGCTCATAGTCAGTGACAGGTTTCCAAGCAGCAGACGAAGATCTGTTTGAAGATGGGGGTTTTGAATTCTTTACTTCAGCATAATCATTTATTACTTTGACCAAAGAATGTAAAACATCTGGTGTCAGCAATGTAAGCCAGCAATCAAGTACAGAGGAACTTGCATCAAGATTTGCTTGCAAACCTGGTTCATGAGTTGGATCAAAATAAAAACTATTTGTTGTTTCACCCTCAGTCACTTGATCCCATTCTCTTATTTTAGTTAGGCCTAGACCTACAGTATTTCCTGCACTATTGGTAACTCTAACCGAGGTTTTCGCTCTTTTACGACCCACTGATGGCCCAGGACTTCTAATATCTTCATTGCTTGAATTTTCACTTCTAGTGTTATCATCACTGCCATACAATTCACTACCTGAATAAATGTCCACATTGTTTTCACTGTGCTCATCGTCGCTAGAACTATCATCAATCAATTGCTGAAATAAGTTTCTAGCCTGTTCAGCAGTTAGACGAGGTGTACGTGCGTTTTTTGTGGCGATATCATTCGTTGCCATAGTAAACAGTTTTGCGATTTGGTAACTAACCTGAAACGTGTAATAAATATGAATATAATATCACTTTTGAGAAGCACAAATTTACCCACGCTTTGGAATGTCGTTTTCCGGTGTTAAATTAAAATCTCGAACCAGATCAGAATGTGTTTCGTCATATATTTCATTCGTTATCTTACTAAACTTAGAAAGCCGATGGGACCGGTTTGCCGTCCAAATGTGTTTCTTTCGTAAGCCGCCCCCATCGGCTTGCGGTAGTTAATGAGTTAAACTTATAAGTGAAACTCTTAGTTTCGATGTGATACCGTAGTTCTGTGTTGCGGTAAATATTATATTAAATATTTAATATTTTGCGAGTCATTACGTGTTAAATCGCTTATTTCATATTTTCACTAGTTCTTTTGTGCAGAGAAAATTAAAATATAGTCTGTATTATTTTATAGTGACGTGTTTCAGCGGAAAGCAGAATAAATTATATTTCTAGCTTAAAATCATGCAGCTATAAATGAATTTGATTTTACTGTTAAATAATCAGACGAGAATATATTTTAAAATTAACTTATAACTGAAATGCTACATCAGTGAGTATTGACAGGATACGTATGTATTCCTAATTCATGATGATTGATTTTATGAATATAACTTATTTCACGGGAAGTTTTAAATGATAAGTCAAGCTGTACGCTTGCAGTTTAAAATGTACGTTATAACGAGTACATAGTATGTATAATTATTTTATATGTGTTTTTCCCCTATTTAGTGAAGAAAACTGGGGCTAACCCAAACTTTGCCAGCGTTAAGTACAGAGATATGTGTGAAGAACTAAAACATTCTTTCCTTAAAGGACTTAGTGTATAACCTTTACAAGAACTTTAAAGATTTTAAAGAAGTAACGGGCCCATCGAGCCTGATTTAATTCTTTCAGAGAAAAATCTCAAGTACATTTAGCCCGTGTGGCAAGTAATAGATTACAAACATTAACTTTTCCGACAATTTTTACTTATTGTGGAGTGACCAAGAATTTTACCTTTTGATCGAAGTTACAAACCTGACATTGTTCCTAAGTAGTGGAAACCTCGTGATTCTGATCCTGTGAGCCCGCTTGAAAACTAATTCTTACCTGAACTCATAAAGTGACACTAACTTAAAATCTGAACAAAATCATCGCCTGAAGAGGGCGCTCCCCGGACAAATTGGATGAAACCAAGATCTGCAGAGCTGGGTATCCGCTTCATCAAACGATAAAACAGATTGTGTCATAACGTGCGCCAGACGGCGAACAACAGCAAGCTATAAGGTAAGAAAGTGAGAAATGCACGACAGGGCCCTGATGAATGAACCGAGAGAAAGCAGGAACGAGTGACTCTTTTTATGGTATACCAAATTTCACCCACTTTGTAATTTCTTTATGCAAGTTTTGTTGCAAACAAGATACTTCTCCTTAGGATAGATCATACTAATATCTAAGTCTGTTCATACCTTTAAAAGGGGAAAATCATTAGATTACCGCTAATGTATCCTTGATTCCTTGGGGCTATCACTTTCTTCTAACAGGACTGTGGGCATACCTTGAGGGATAAGATCATACTGTGGGTCTATCATTCTGGTAGAAATTCATTGATTTTATGACTATGTGTATATGTTTCTTGATGTAAGTTTTGTGTGTTGTGATGAAATTTTAGATGATAATTAAAATTTCTCTTTAACTTAATCAGCGCGTTGGTCAGCTCGTTCCAGATTATCTGTATAATCACTGTTATAGTTTTTCCCACATCTGTGCGTCTAACTGTCGTCACTGGTGTGCGTGCACGTGAGTGGCACGTTCATATATATATTAATATATGTTGTCACTAGACTGTCTGACTCCTCTAAATCTGTTGTAGAAGATAGGCTGAGAAAGAGAGAAGATTCTCGAGTTCTCAGGGACAGCCTCTATTGATTCTACCATCTCACTCGTGGAAATCTATTTCTATTATTAACTCTCACTGTGGCTATCACGTATTCTAAACTAATCAGAAGGAACCGGGACCCCAAGATGCAGCAATAGTGAATGCAGTCAGCGACCCATAGCTGTACTGCTTGCATCAGGACCAGCGAACCAGAGCTGGTCAAGACCGCACTCCACCTCCACGTGGTGGTCCTGGAAACAGTCTGCAGCAGTGCAGTCTGGCTGAGCGAGTGCGGATCGCAATGGGAAGGCAAACCGGGCCCCTAAAAAATGCCGTGCTGAAGTCGGATGTGTCGACCGAAAGGTGCAGATATCACAGCTTAGGTATAAACAGACACAACGCAACCACCGTCCTTTTCAGGGCGAACGAAGAAGAAGAAGAAGGGACCAACCCAAGTCTTAATCCCCCTATCAAAAATCTACGACACATCGTATTAATTTGGAGGAAATCGTAAATCTTACACTATTTTCTAGAATAATGGTAGGCCTGATTCGGTCTTACAAAATGCAAAACTCTAAGGTATAAAGAGCATTTAACCATCTTTTGCCAGCCTAGGAAGAATTCTTGCTGAGTGGTTCGAACCAGGAAAGACAAGATCTCCATTTATCCTGTGGTTAAAGGGAACAGCCGGAACACCCTGAGCCCTATCTTGTTTCCTGAACCAGCGGGCAACCTTTAATTGACTTTTGCAAGTGGAGCATTGTCTCAGTGACCTGTTCTAACATCACCAAGATACCACCCTATACCATATGTAGATTCGGCGTTGGACATCTCAGCTAAGTTGATATCTGCACTTTAACTCACCACTATCCTACACATAATCATGATGATACAGTAGTGACACGAACTCTGTTAAATTAAAATAACTCACACTAGCAGTTGTAATAGATACTCGCACACATCACTTGTTTATTCACTCAATTTTTTTACTTTGTTCATTCATTCAGTATACTTCCATTCATTAATAAATAACGTTTCTTTGTAATTTTCACTGCACCTTCCGTGTTCAGTGTATAGTAAGTATATCGAGTGTTGTTATTGGTTGATGTATGTGTCTGATTGTTTGTTTTGTATTATGTTACTGTGGCTGATTTTATCAAATTATTTTCAACATGTATCATAAGAATCAAGGTGGCCAGCAGACCTAATCTCCTCCTGAAAGTATCATTGTTTCTCTTTTATGCAGGAGGAATTTAAGTTGCTGTATTTTCTTCTTTATCTTTCTTCTGGAAACTTACTATCTTAGGGAAACCTTCGCCCACTATTACCAGCCTTATTCAGTGGGTCATTCTGGGAAAGATATGATACGTCCGTTAAATACATTCTATTTCTGCTGTCAGTCTATTACTTTAAACGGCCAGCCTCAGTCATGAGCTCCAGTTTCTCCATCGTGGCTGGCATTTAAAGAATCATCACATCCGTTCCCAAGCTAGGAGTAAGAAGCGCGTGGCATACTGTGCATTCCCCGCCATCCAAGGGGACTCTCCAACTATGCAGATCTAAAATGCTGTGCTCTGGTTCTTGGCTCTCCCAAAGAATTGTCACGTTCTGCACAGAGCTACTTCTCAGCTCCCCTGTCTATCACTTGGTCCATAGGGAGATCCTTTTGCATGCAGTCAACCAGATCAGAGCCAAAGAATCACATCTGAGCTCAAGTGACTTCTACAAGCTTAGTGTGCATTGTTGGGTTCTCAACAAGTTTCACCACAGAAGGAATCTCTGGAAGTGTGTGGATGATTTGAAGAGGCAATGAGGGTGTAATTAGCCTCACAAACAGAGGTTCACTTCCACACATATATATATTGTAGCTTTGTGCATAGCTGGTGGTCATGTAAGGAGGACTGTAGATATGCCTCCATGCATAATTGTTAATATATAGAAAGGTAGTCCCATAGCAGATACTGCCATAGTGTAGTGATGTGTTAAAAACGCTAATATACTAGGTCAAGCATCAAGAGGTGAGGTGACCAGTTCCCTTCCTCGCTGCCTTTCCTTCTCTAACACAAGAGCAAAGTCGTGTACCCATTTACAGCTGGGTAGACTGGAGCGTGTCGACACCGTGTATCGAATCTGGCACTTTGTCATATAATTCGTCGTTTTCCGTTTCGTATTTTTTCCCTCTCTGCCACTGTCCATTTATTTCTTCATTTTTCCACACATTAAATTGTGCCACGCCACTCCTTAGATTTTTTACCTCTGCTCATACTGCGATCGTGTCATTTCACGGCTAACTGACCAGCCGTACGGATTAATTATAATCGCTTAAGTTGCTGAACTATATTGACTTCGTACGGTAAAAGTGAAAGTAATTGTTGACTTTCTACATAATCCTTTTCCGCCAGACACGCATGCCCGTCTGGGGGCATTGTTCGCTACAAACGCGTTCAGACACTTTGGCGGAGAATACAAAATGAAGACCAGATGTCGTCTGTGAAAAATGTCTGTGTGTAGCGGTATGTCGCTGCTTATCCTTCTGGGACCCGCGAAAGTACGTGTGATAATTGCATATGCGCTTCCGTCCAGACGTTTCTGTAATAAATATTACAGATAAACACGTCTGGGGAGACAAATTAGCGAGGAGACTACTTTGCAGGTGAGGTTACAAATCTGATTTGAAAGGTTTACTTAAGAGTAACGGATGGAGCCATGCCATATATGGAGGAGGTCATGTGTTCAAATTTAAAAATGATATTTTAAAACACGAGGGTGAAGGTAATAACTAAAGCCGCGACCCACATCATTCCTTGCTCATGGATTGGATCACATGAGAGCAAGAAATATACATTCGTTCGGATTGGAAGCCGGCCAGAAAACAAGGTGGATGTGGGCAGGAAAACTGCGATATAATGTAGCACAATTCGAGCTATATAACACTGCTTTCCAAGATCGTCAAAGTAGAAAGCCCAGACAAAGCACGGAAAGAAAACGTATTAGAGCATCTTCTGAAACATCCGTAGAAAACTCGTCAATATTAATACGGAAACCGGATTATACAGGACCACTCACAAGTCACAGAAGGATTCTAAATAGAAACAATACCCCAAACGCGTGTTCGATTTATCTTCATGAAGTTGCCAAGACTATTCTAATGAACAAGAAGTCTAGATCTCCCAACTACTGGGGTGAGCTGTAACATACATTTTGAACTTGCTGGTGGTTGTACAGGTCCATACGAGGCTGACAACCCCAGGATGTGAAACTGATATATTCATGAACCACCACAGCAAAGCGCTGGTGATTGCTTCGCGCTAGTTTTCACAGGGAACAACAAGCAGAGGTAACCACAGACTCCGAATAGAGCAAGGAGTGAATGATGATGACATCATGTGTATATATTTATTATCATTTGTAATAATTTATATGTATACTTAGACATGTTCACCCAGGCACAAGCCATTGCATTCTCCGCTGTCCAGACATACCTTTCGCTTATAATACAGATACGTTCCTCTTTTCGCATCATCGCAGCTTTATTTAACTAACCGTATGTGTTCTGTTCCTTTCACGTTTTGCCTTTCCATCATACAGTTCTTAGAAAAACAGCTGAAACTGAAAATGAAATAGTAAAGCATTTGACGATCAGCTTGCGTCCTATCATGGTGTGTTGTGTTATGTGTTGTGTATTACAACATTTAGTTATAGATATATTTAGTTATACGATATATATTTAGACATATATTACAATATATATATATATATTACAACATTTAGACATACATATATTTAGACATATATTTAGACATATATTACAACAATTATACGATATACATATAGGTATACATAGGTAACACAGAATTTAGTTAATATATTTTATTTTTCAAATAACAATATCATATAGTGGCATTGTACAATATTTATATATATATTTATATTGGTAAGAGTCGTGTACAGTACTTCTCAAATAATATATAGGAGTATATATTGGCAAATAGTAGTAACACATAGGAATATATATATATATATATATATATATATATATATATATATATGGCTGTTAAAGAATCTGTTATTATTGTTATATATATATATATATATATATATATATATATATATATATATATATATATATATTTATTTATTTATTTATTTATTTATTTATATTGGAAGACGTGTGTACAGTATTTATATGGTAACAAAGGGGTACATATTGGACGACATAAAAATGTAATATCACAGTGGCAAAGGTTCTTTAATAAATATATCACAGTTATGTTCTAGGCTGCAGACCAGAACTTGAGGGAGGGGAGTCGTCGCGTCGTAAAATAGGACAGAGAGGTGCGTGCACGTGTATGTGTTGTATTGTGTTGGGGTGATGACTCATGGGTGTTGTGTACAGAGTGGAAGAGAGATAGTTTTTTGGGTAGGGAGTTTATGTGTGGTATGGTTTTTGGTTGGTGTACAGAGAGTTTTAGATGTTGAGGGGAGATGTGGTGACGTTGTCAGGATGCACCTGTCTCTTGATGTAGAAATAAGGCAGGACACATCTGTGTTGTTCGTATGTATATATGGCGGAGTTGTGTGATCTGAACCCCACGTTTTTCCCGCCCTGTGCTTGTTGGGTGTTGAGGACTTCTAAATGGGATTTTTGTCTATTTTGTTGTGGTGTTTGTTGAGGCCTTTTGTGGTGGTCTTGTCGTAGTCGCCAAAACAGTGATACGTCTTGCTGCAGAGGGAAATCATCCCACTGCCTTCGTACTCTAATTTAAAAAGGCCCGGTGTCCGTTTGTCGTATAATTTTTGATCGCGACATTTTTGACAAACTACTCGCGTTTTACCCTCACTAGCTATGAAAACGGAACGATGGTCGGGACACACTTCGGCGGGGAACCACTGGTCGTAGGAGCTATAAAATTCCTGTCGCATAGCGGGCTTAACAACGTCCGCTAGGTTACTCGCGCTAAGGGCCAAGTAAAGACTGTCTGTGTCTGTCTCGCAATACTGAAAATCTGACCTATCTACAAATTTATCTAAACAGTCGTAATAAAATTCTAACATGCGCAGTTTGGCATACTGGTAAACAAAAAATCCTATCTGCGCGGGCAGGTCCCAACTAATTTTCTTTTTAACCATTTCTACTTCGAATATGTCATCAGTCACTAGTCATTTTTCTAAAGCGGGGGCAGTTTATTAATTTAGAAGTACCCTGTCCCGTCGTGTACGAGACATCTACGTGCTTCGCGTTATTGGTCAACGTTTTACCATAGGCGGCGTTACCTAACAATTTCATGGTTTCGCTGGTTATTGCGTAGGCAGGATCTGTATCACCCTGGCGGCGCGCGTCTGAAACAGTATCCCCAAACTGTTTAAAACACGTCGCGGGCGTACATTCAATCACCTGGTATATACAGGGGACTTCTAAGCCCTTGGCCAGGTACCAGCGAAGCAAAGGTGTCACCAACAGAATCTTTTTACCCACATAACTACCGATCAACGTCCTTCTGGGGGTAGTCAGAAGGTTATGTTTTTCGGCGTATTCCCGCATGAAAGACCCAATATCATCTCTCGAGACGTCAACGTTTTTAAAAATGGGCGTCATCTCAGAGAAATGCTCCTTTAGGGAGTCGGGGACATGAATGTCACACTCGACCAAACCAAACAAGGTTTCGTCTAGCACAGAGGCGGGAATCTGTTCTTCCGTTAGCGGGTACCGACATTTAGTATAAGACGGTTTCAGGGTAGGGAAGGTGGCGCTCAGAAAACGACCGATTGATCGATCGGTTTTCTTCAAGATTTACCACTTGCACTCCCACATTTCGACCAAGGTGACGTCACACTCGTTTTTCAAATAGGCACTAATTTCCCGCGTCTTTTCGTACAACTCAGTCAAAGGTTTTTTTATTGACTGGATTAACGTCACGACCGGTGGTTGGTGGGCAGTTAGGATGGCCATGGAACAGGCAGCCATGGAACTGGTAGACGGTGCGAGAGTCTTTGTCCCAAACATCTACCCGAATGTGTCTATGACCCAACGACATCTCACGGCCGTTAAACTGGGTCTTTAAAACCACATTATTTTGGTGCGAGACCCACGTCAACCAGTCGCGGCACTGCACGGTGTATTTATTGACCTTGTGGTACCTGAAACCATCCTCCCTGTTTCGTCTAACGGGAAAGTCAGTGGGCATTTTCTGCATTAGCGACAACAAATAAAGTTCGTTGGCGTCAAAACCTTTAATGCATTGTACCATTTTGCCACCTCTAATGCACGTTTTGCCTTGTTCGAGGAACCTGTGAAATATAATTGAAGGTCCCCCAACTATATTTTGTCGCAACGTGTTATGTAAATATTGATCCCGCGTCGAGCATAACGAAAAAGAGGCGTTTGACGGGAGAGTTTTAAAAAGATATTTTAACGTGACACCGGGCACCGAAATCGCATCTTTAAACATATCTACACCTAGCCCCGCGCAAAAACTAACCTGTTGTTCTAACGCAATTAGGAAGGGAGCCACGTCTTTGTTGTTGTACTACGTCAGAAAATCGCGCAACGTGGTCATACGGTTATCGACCCAAACCCTCTGACATTCGGAGTACTCGTCACTAGAAATGTTTGAATTTTTTAGGGTGGAAAAAAAAGCCGAGTGGGTGGTAGCGCCGTTTCGTTTAATTTGTCTAAATCGGTGACGTACTCGTAACAGAAAAAGCCTTTGGTTTCTGTAACTTTATAAGCGGCCAGATATTCACTATAACTAAAACCGAGGGCGACGTAATTGACGATATCTAAAAACTTTAGTTGCTGGGTGGCGATACACATAAAATTATTATTTCTCTTGACTAAATATTTAAAATCTTGGTCAATGAAATATTTGATGAGGTACGGTTTTATCACTTTCACGTCGTACTTTCCCGAGTTGAAGCCTAACACGGGCAGCTCGTGCAAATACTCATCGAGTCTCTCAATGAGCCCTTCCAAATCACCGAGTTGAGTGTATACCTCGTCGAAACGCTCACGGAAAATGCTGTAAGACTTCTCGGCAATGTTGGTCAGATGCTCGAGCATCCTGTTCACCAAGTCTTGTGGATCCCCCGTTGTGATAAAAAACGGGTTCCTCAAACCCGGGGACATTAGAAGCCACCGAGCAAGACAGGGGCACGTGTTTAGCTGTATAGGTAATTGCGCTACCACTGGACCATACAGAGGTCTCGAAATAACACTCGTAGTCAAAGGTGGGCCAATAGGGAAAGACGAATTTTGTATCTACATCTACACCCTGCGCCGCGTTCGATTCCCAAACGGTATTTGGCGGGGTATAAACCCCACCCTTAAATATTTCCACGCACTTATCCCCGTTACAGGTCTGCTCGTGGCGCTCCATAAACCTAAAACCTTCCATAATTTGCCGCATTTCGGACACGAAAAGGAGTTTGCTGCCCTATCAATATCATCTATATACATAAAATGGGTTTTATACATTAAAAGACGCAACGTATCTGGAAAAATATCGCTATCTCTAAGTTTGGGGGGTCAGGGTTTGCGCGTCGTCAAACTCAAAAATATCAATATTTATTTTAAAACACTTTTCTAAGGATGGAATGTCTGTTAAATTAACCCCGGGAAAATCGATGAGGGACTCTAGTCCCTGACTTACTTGCCACTGATCTACGCGTGGCTTTTCTAACGTTCTTAACGGGCGCACCCCTAAACACTGCTAAACATCTAAAAAAGCAAAAGTTATCACTGTAAGGCTGTGAGCACGAGTCGTGTTGTAACGTATTGATGTGCTTATTATCGGTTATGAAGGAGGGAATGTCTTGTAAAAAACAGCCGATTGGGTGGTCTTGTATATGATAGAGATAGAATGAGGTCGCCGGGATCGCTTCAACATAATATTTTATGTTGGGTCTGTTTACTTGTGCGTGTGTAAGAATGTCGCTGTCGTGTAAGTTTGAGACAAAAGACTTGAAATCTGTAATGTTGTTGACTAGATGAGGCTGTTCTAAAACACAGGCGTTGTTGTGTAAGGCGTGGTAGAAACGGAGCTCTTGGGTTTCTCTGTGTCTCAAAATTGAGTGGTGACTGTAATTAATTTTGAATCGTTTTGTCTGTTGTGTAAAGACGGGGAGCAAAATAGAGAGCCATTCGATGGGTTGGGTTTTTTCTGGACTGTGAAAAAATGTGAATGTGGATAAATATTTGTTGTTGTTTGTATGTATTTTTATGGAACTCCAATTCAGTGTATATATTTGTTTAATGTCAGCCGATACGTCTTGTAAACTGTCGTGTTCAGAGGACAAGCGAGGTTTTTTGTTTCGGGTTTGGGTACTGGACATTGCTCGTTTGAGTGGGTTGGTCTGGCCTGCAGCTTTTGTGGAGGGACTTGTTGAAGAGTATGGGTGAGATGGGGTGGGATCGATTGTCTGTATGTAAGTCAGGATGCAAGGAATTTTGGCAGCTGAAGAGGTAGTGGGCCCCGAGGTTGAAGATGCTGGTATTCTGAAATAGACTGTGTCATATGATGAAAACGTTTTGTCGCCTGCTGCAGCAGATGATGGTTGATAGTAGTGCGCCGATGTTGAAGGTGCTGGCATTCTCGATGAGTCTGCTATTGCTGTGGCACCTGATGATGATGAAGAGTCTGGTGTTGCTGTGGCACCTGGTGGTAATGTGTGTTGGTGCGTCAATGTTGAAGGTGCTGATGAAGGTCTTCTAGACGATATTACTGTTGCTGTGGCACCTGATGCTAGTGTGTGTTCATTGTGGTGCGCTGCTGTTGCTGGGTTCTGTGTTGATGTTGGAGTCTGCGTAGTGACAGAGGCGTGATGGTGCAGTGTGTGGACCCGTAGAATATCAACACGGGTAAAGTGTTTGTTGCAGACCTCACAGGTAAATAGAGTCAGTGAGTGAGCTGTCTTGATGTGACGTGATAGTGCGTCACGTCTGGTGAACCGCTGCCCACAACGGGTACATATGAGACTGTTTTGTCCCACTGATGTGATTTGCATAACTGATGTGGTGTCTGTTCGTGGTGCTCCGGGTCCATGCTCACTCTCTATGTGGCATTGAAGGTTATCGGGTCTTGTAAATACTAGACTAGAGAGACGGCATTCGTGTCTCTGCTCCAAATGCACTGTGCCCATATGACGAGGAAGATCGTGGTCCCGGGTAAAAGAACGATTGCAGTCCGAGCATCCATATCTTTGAGTTGACTCCATCTGAGAAAGAGAACAGGAACAAAAGAAGTTAGTCATAAAATTTAGACAACGTTAAAAGTAAACATATAACAAACCGATAGAGAGAGAGAGAGAGAGATAGAGAGAGAGAAAGAGAGAGAAAGAGAGAGAGAGAGAGAGAGAGAGAGAGAGAGGAAAAAATAAACAGGTAAATAAAACACAGACTTATAGACAGATAAGCGCACACACACACACACGCACACACATTTTAAAAAAATCCAAAATACCCTATTTTCTAAGCTAGTATGTGTTTTAATTTTCACTGGACGATTACTCTGTATGTATCTGTAACTTTTATCAGTTTGTACTGACTCGGGTCCTTATTTATTTTTTTATATGTTAGGTTTAAAGTAATATAGTGTTTTTATTAACTTTTCAATACCAATACTTTTTTGTTCTTTGTTATCAGCTTCTGAGTACAGTCACACATGTTCCACGCGCGCGCGAGATATGGATGCCAGGAAATTGATTCATAACCCCACTCTCCTTTCTTGTTTCACGAACGATAAAAACTAGCAACAATGACATCCCAATAATATTGATCTACCGGCTCTCTTTTTGACAAACGCGCAAATTTTATCAAGAACCTTTTTATTTCTCGAGAATCAATTGGTAATTATTCCCCAGTTTTTAAATGTCATTTGGTTCACGTCTCGTAAATGTCCGCGGACACAGATGTAACCGCGAGTTCGCTGAACAAAGTACCAATTATGAATTTTTCATCGGAAAACAGGGCCCATAAAAGCTCGAGATTGATTTTTTCTTTGTTTAGACAAGCACCGCTAGATTGTTGCTTTGTCTATTTTTTTTATAGCAGCCACCTGGTGTAATAATTATTCCCGATTTATTGCTTTTGCCCTCCGCTGTCTTTCTATAACGTAGCTTGTAATTAATGTTGACGAGGAGATCAAATGATATTGATTTTCGACCTCTCTTTTGTTTTCCAAGGTACCAATTATTTGAAATAGCTAATCTCGTACAAGTTTACACTTGTCTGTTTTTGTCAGAAGTTATTACACTCTGATGAGACAATCGATGAATGAGTCACCAGCAGACAACGGAAAAAAGCAAGGCGTGGCTTTTGAATTTTACACTTGCTTAACATATGTGATAAGTTTTAAACTAAGGAAATTTTTTCAGAACCAAGACGTTTAACACTGCCTAGTGCATATACACATTTTTTAAAATACATAAATGTTATATATTTTAACTTCCTAGTGAAAAACAGACATATACAATAAAAAAATAAGTCGGTTTAGGATATTTTCTTAACTTATCTAAAACAACCATATACACATTTTTTAAAATGACATGTAAGAATGGGTAGGAATTAACACCCTAACGAAAACAAACAAGCAAACAGATAAAAACATATATTTTTAAAATGCCTACTAGTATTATTAGTGTAGACAAATAAAATAATAATTTGAAAAAGATTAACTTTTAGCAACACTTCCTGCCGAAAAACAAAACGAATATAGAAACAAACATACAGCCATATAAAAATATTTTTTTTCCACAATATATTTTAAATAGAGAAATAACAGAGATATTTATTTTAGTTTTTTTTTATCTCCCTAACACAAAACACGAAGACCGAAAAAATAAACGAATACATACACGAATAGACATATAAGACTCCGTAGGATATATTTCTTAAATGTCTGTTAGTATTACTGTGTCTTTTTTAAACAAATTACATTCTATAATATTCTTAGCGAAAATACAAAATACTGAGATATAAAAGAAACATTCGTTTTTGCTTGTGATCTTGACGTGGTCTGGTTTCAACGGTTGGTTTCAGAAGGTTGGTCTCAGAGGTCTGTGTTCTTCGAGCTCTGGTTAAAGAATGACGGCTTCTAAAGAGAATTTCTGATTATATCAGACAAAAACTTGTCTGTCACAGAGGCATTTTCAGAAAGTAGTGCGTACGCATGTGCACACGCGTAGAAGCGATAATTTCAGAGCTCGCGCGCGGCTTTTGTCACAATGGTCGGAACCCGTTATCGATTGTGTATTTTCGTTACACGAAGTTTATTTGGATGCAGGTGCTCATGAAAAATCAATTGTTCTCTGGTCGGAAAGAGTTAATGTGGTTTTACGTTCGAACTGTTGAACAAAGGAGGACATTTACAAAGGATATAACCAAGTGTCCCCAGTGCGAATTTGTGTGTGTCTGTGACAGTGTTTGTTTGTTAGTGTGATAGTGTTCGTTTGTCCATTTGTCTGTTTCTTAGTGCTGTATGTAAAATTATATATTGTCAAACTAGATATTTTGTGTGTGACAGTATGTATAAATATATATATATACGCAGAACATGGTAAAGCTTGTAAGCTTTAAAAAAAAGGATATCTTTAAAAAACAACCTTTAAAAATAACAATGTGATACTACACACATTTCTTGTTTTTTGTTATGTATGTATGTATGTATGTATGTATATATATATATATATATATATATATATATATATATATATATATATATATATATATATATGTATATATATATATATATATTGACATAAGTCTTGGGCCTGACCATGAAGGACATGTCACAGAGAGCTGAAATTTTGTATAGTGTTTATTCCTTTTCAGTATAGCCACCGTTTGAATTGACACACTTCTGCCATCTCTGCTTGACCTTGAAAAGACCGTGGGAGTAGAACACCCTATTTTTCAAACCAAACCAGTCATCACATGCCAGTATAACCTCTTCATCGCTGTCAAAATGATTTCCTTTTAGCTGTTTTTTAAGATTTCGGAATAGAAAAAAGTCTGATAGAGCCAAATCTGAAGAATATGGTGGGTGTGGAAGAATTTCAATATTCAAATCGTTGGCTGCTAGCTGCACAAGCCGTGCTTTGTGAGAGGGCGCATTGTCTTGAAGCAAAGGAAGATTTTGAGTGCGCGGTATCCCTCGTTTCCTGGTCACAACCTTTCTTAGTTTTGTGAGAAGATTTGCATAGTACTGTCCCTTAACTGTGTTGTCACGAGTCAGATAATCTTTCAAAATGACACCTTTGCCGTCCCAAAAAACAGTCAGCATCACTTTTCGTGCAGATTTCTGCGCCCTCGGCTTGACAGGTGTTGGGGAGCCCGGGGTTTTCCATTGCATGCTGGCAATTTTGGATTCGGAGTCATAATGGTGTACCCAAGTCTCATCTACTGTCACCATGGTCTCCAAAAAATTTTGTGACTGACACTTTTTGAGCAACTGTTGACAGCAAATTTACCCTCGTTTGCTTCTGTTCACGTGTCAACAGTCGCGGAACCCAGCATGCACGCACTTTTCTCATGTTCAGTCTGTTGTGTAAAATTCTATAAACTGTTCTTTCATTTAGTTTTACTCTACTAGCTATCTCCACAGTTGTCATTTTTCGATCCTGGTCAATGATTTTCTTCACTCTTGTTGCATTTTCATCGTTGCACTCTGAGGCTGGTCTACCAGATCTTGGCAGATCAGCAACATTTGAGTGGCCGCACTTAAACTGTTGACACCAGTTTTTTTACCGAAGTATATGAAGGACAAGAATCACGAAACACTGGTTCCATCTCCCTGTGTATTTCTGTAGGTGTTTTTCCCTGAAACATCAGAAATTTTATCACAGCTCTGGCCTCCTTCTTTTACATTGTTTTGTCAGATCTTTGGAGCAGCAGATCCGGTCAATAGGGTACATTGCGCCGTGCACCGTAGCGGGAAACCCATTGAAGAAACAAATGCGTACTTCACACATCCAGTGCACATATGATGAACTTTAAATGTGCCAAGTTTCATCTTCCTCCTGTGACTCCTTCATGGTCAGGCCCTAGACTTATGTCAATCCCCTTGTGTATATATATATATATATATATATGTATGTATATATATATATATATATATATATATATATATATATATATATATATATATATATATATATATATATATATATATATATATATATATATATATATACATATATACTGATATAAATATATATATTTATGGTCTGATGACTAAAAAAATAATGTTGCAAACAGCCGAGTATATTTGTTGTGAATGGTAAAAAAGTTCACGTGACTGAGTGAGTAACGTGTGGTTCTCATATTGGGTGTTTTGTTCGCAGGGGGTCTCACCTTGAATAAAATAACTGCGTATGAATGTAATTTAATAAAACAGACAATGTTATTCTCTCTGTTTGTCACAAAATGGACCGCGCTCGCGTACAAGCTGTCCTGTGCGAAATCGATAATTTCACACACGCACTGCGCTGACAAGCTTTCACGGACGTTGCCCCAAGATTTTAGGTTCGTGAGTCACGAAACAAAGTAATATAACTGCGTTCACCTTTTGCCCTCACCTGTTTGTACATTGTCACCAAAAAAAAAAGGAAAAACGATGTTTAAAATAATTGAGATAGTTATTTTGTTGGAGTCTTAGGTGGAAACGGAAAAATTAGTTACGCATAAACTATGTTGGGCTATCGAGCTATAACGGTTGAACAAAGGAGAACATTTTCATTAAAAAACTAGCTTTCAAAACGAACTATGCTTTAGTTAACATATAACTACGTATCTCCAAAAACTAGATATTTTGTTTGTCCGTTCGTTAGTATGACACTGGTGTATATAAAAAATATATATGTATATTAAGAACTTAACACTTTATTGTAAAAAATGATCAGTAATATTGTATACGAGATGGGTAATATTTTAGCTAGATGTATAAAGGTAGAAACAGACACAAAACAAAGCCTAAGAAATCGTAGGATTAGTTTGCGTCTGGGTAGCGAGTAAGTATGTGGAAACTCGCCATCTAGTAATGACACAACTATGAACTTAACAAGCTGGAAACCAACTTTGGCCCGTATCAGTAATGTTTTATTATTTTTTATTGTTATTTCTGTAATTCCATAGGTAAAAATTATGCATTTGTAAAATGGAAAAATATAAAACAACAAAACTGTGAATCAAAACTATGCTAAGAAAATTGCGAGATATGAAAATTATAGTACAGAAGTATGAAATGCCTATATGAAAATTATGATGTTAAGTATGAAGTGGAAATATGAAAACAGTGGTGCCAAAATTAAGATATGGGAGTGTGAATGTTGTGCTGTAAAAATTATGAAATATGAAAACTGATACCAAAAGTAAGAAATGGAAGTGTGAGTGTTGTGTTGCAAAAATTATGAAATGGAAATATGAAAACCGATACAAAAAAAAATAAGAAATGGAGATATAAAAACATTATGAAATGGAAAATAGACTAAAAATCCAGGTAGAAAAATTATGAGATGAATTCACGCGTTATGAAATGTAACGTTCTAAAGTACAAAAACTGTTTTAAAATATCACAGCGAAAACTCTGAAAATACATTTTATGTTTCAGAAGATATAGTCTTTGGTTAATCTGAATTATTTTATTGTTATTAAAATGGAAGCTATTTTTAAGCCCGAAGTTCTTGCATTAACAACAGAAATTACAAAAAAGGCAAGCCCTAAATGATCTACCCAGATTACGGTCTTAGGTAATAAAACAGCCTTTAATACTCCAATTAATCCTCCATTAGAAGTAGATAAAAGTAAACATTATGAGATTGTCAACGTTAATTCAGAAACCTATTTTTCCTTTCCTAACGCTCACAAAGAAAATAAGCTTGTACATTTAAGAGGCGAAACAGTTAGTATAAGATTTCATGTTAGAGACATCTAAACTTTATCTTACAAAAATATATGAACGAGTAAAATTAAATATTTTTGGCACTCAAAAAGAATAATACAGCTGTTGCTATTAGAATAAAGGCAGAACCTGGAACAGGTGCTTTAGCATTAACAAAAAGACAGATAAACAAATTACAAAACGCATGTTCTCAAACCAAAGGAGTTGATATTACTTTGAGTGTAAAACAAGATTAAACATAACAGGAAGCTTGGGTGAGGTTTCTTAGCTGCTTTAGATAGTATGGCTTTATCATTACTTAAACATCTGCTCCTGCTATACCAAAAACCTTAGGAATTGGGGCATTACCTGGTTTAGCTTCTAGTAGTGTTCAATAGAGGTCTCGTACACGACGGGCGAGGGTACTTCTAAATTAATAAACTGCCCCCGCTTTAGAAAAATGACTTTAGTGACTGACGACATATTCGAAGTAGAACTGGTTAAAAAGAAAATTAGTTGGGACCTGCCCGCGCAGATAGGATTTTTTGTTTACCAGTATGCCAAACTGCGCATGTTAGAATTTTATTACGACTGTTTAGATAAATTTGTAGATAGGTCAGATTTTCAGTATTGCGAGACTGTCTTTACTTGGCCCTTAGCGCGAGTAACCTAGCGGACGTTGTTAAGCCCGCTATGCGACAGGAATTTTATAGCTCCTACGACCAGTGGTTCCCCGCCGAAGTGTGTCCCGACCATCGTTCCGTTTTCATAGCTAGTGAGGGTAAAACGCGAGTAGTTTGTCAAAAATGTCGCGATCAAAAATTATACGACAAACGGACACCGGGCCTTTTTAAATTAGAGTACGAAGGCAGTGGGATGACTTCCCTCTGCAGCAAGACGTATCACTGTTTTGGCGACTACGACAAGACCACCACAAAAGGCCTCAACAAACACCACAACAAAATAGACAAAAATACCATTTAGAAGTCCTCAACACCCAACAAGCACAGGGCGGGAAAAACGTGGGGTTCAGATCACACTACTCCGCCATATATACATACGAACAGCACAGAAATGCACTGTCTTATTTCTACATCAAGAGACAGGTGCATCCTGACAACGTCACCACATCTCCCCTCAACATCTAAAACTCTCTGTACACCAACCAAAAACCATACCACACATAAACTCCCTACCCAAAAAACTATCTCTCTTCCACTCTGTACACAACACCCATGAGTCATCACCCCAACACAATACAACACATACACGTGCACGCACCTCTCTGTCCTATTTTACGACGCGACGACTCCCCTCCCTCAAGTTCTGGTCTGCAGCCTAGAACATAACTGTGATATATTTATTAAAGAACCTTTGCCACTGTGATATTACATTTTTATGTCGTCCAATATGTACCCCTTTGTTACCATATAAATACTGTACGCACGTCTTCCAATATAAATATATATATATATATATATATATATATATATATATATATATATATATCTATATATATATATATATATATATATATATATGTATTCCTATGTGTTACTACTATTTGCCAATATATACTCCTATATGTTATTTGAGAAGTACTGTACACGACTCTTACCAATATAAATATATATATAAATATTGTACAATGCCACTATATGATATTGTTATTTGAAAAATAAAATATTAACTAAATTCTGTGTTACCTATGTATACTTATATGTATATCGTACAACTGTTGTAATATATGTCTAAATATATGTCTAAATATATGTATGTCTAAATGTTGTAATATATATATATTGTAATATATGTCTAAATATATATCGTATAACTAAATATATGTATATTACTAACATGCCCCGTCTATATGAGCCATCGCCTCGATTTTCTTGTTTTGCCCGCAATCGTAGAATGGGCTCGGCATATCAAACACATCTTATTATACCACTTGCGACATATTTCATTCTTTGTAAATACTCGTATACAGCATTATGATGATAGTCTTGTTAAATAATCAGCTCTTAACTTGTTGGATATACCGTATGTATGAAAAAGTGTTAGGTCAGCAAAGTAAATGAAGGCAACTATAACTTCGCAAGCTACAATCTAAACAGCGCAAGCTACAATCTAAACAGCGCAAGCCATCTATACTGTTCAAAAAAAGAAAAGAAACGCATAGCTATCCGAGCGCGCGTTTTTATGAGTTTGTAAGTAAAATTTGGTGCAAGGGTATATAAAAACCAGCCTCAAATGTTCTTTACAGTGTCAAATGCACGTGTTGATCTGAATTGCGTTCGTTTTTGTAATCGTTACAACGCAGTTGTCAATAGTGTTTATGACGCAATTTTTGACCACAGCTCATGTTGCGAGCACGTGAAAGCAACAAAATTTGGGGTGAACACTATTCACTGACTACGCAACTGAAACCCTTTAAAAGGATAACGCTACACACAAAAAATTCAGTTCATTTTCAAGCAGACATTTATGGCGTCTCTATCGATAAATTTAAGGAACATTGCTATTGGCCGACTGCATGCAGGCGAAAGTCAAAGTCAGGTTGCCAGACATCTAAACGTGCATCAGAGTACCATCAGTCGACTTTGGCACCGGTTCCAAGCCACTGGCTCAGTTGAAGACCGGCATCGCAGTGGACGACCCAGAGTGACAACAGCAGCGGAGGATCGCTTTATTCGGCTTCGTCACCTCAGAGACAGGTTTACAACAGCTTCCTCAACTGCCCAATCATTGCCTGCAGGACGTCATGTGTCTGATCAAACTGTCCGGAATAGACTGCATGACGCTGGACTTTGGGCACAACTACCTCACCGAGGACCTGTCCTTACGCGCCGCCATCGCCAAAATCGACTTCTTTGGGCCAACCAGCATCGTCCCTGGGCAGCTGACAATCAATGGAGAAGTATCTGGTTTAGTGACGAATCTTTCTTTTTGTTGCAGCGTCATGATAGACGGCGTAGGGTCTACCGTAGGCGAAGTGAACGTTTTGCCCAAAATTGCGTTGATGAAGCTCCGCCGCACGGTGGTGGAGGTGCAGTGGTGTGGGGAATGATCAGTTACAACGGAAGGAGTCAATTGGTGCACATTGAAGGAGGCTTGAATGCGCAACGATACGTCAATGAAATTCTTCGACCCCATGTCCTTCCACTTTTGGCTGCCCAAAGGTCTGTGTTTCAACAGGACAACGCCAGACCCCATTGTGCACGGTTGACCACGCAGTTCCTGACTGCCAACAACATTCTCACCCTTCCCTGGCCATCCCTGTCTCCAGACATGAGTCCGATTGAGCACCTGTGGGATGAGCTGCATAGACGTGTTTGTCGCTGAGACGTTGCTCCAGCCAATCGTCGAGATCTGTTCCAGGCACTCCAGGAAGAGTGGGCAGCCATCCCACAGGCCCACATCAGACGTCTGATCGCATCCATGCCCAGGAGATGCCAGTCGCTGATCGATGCAAGAGGAGGCCACACACCATACTAACGGGAAAGCCCGTACGCCACAAAACTCTCGTGACCCAGATGCAAAACAACTGCCAATTGATTCATTGAACCCTAAGGTATTCTTGTGTGCAATTTGAAAAATGAACTCATTAAATTTAAAAAGTTATTGAATGTCAAAATTATGGCTATGTGTGTACCTTCAGTAGCCATGCGTTTCTTTTTTTTTTTAACAGTACAGTTAAGAAATCCAAAGTGAATCTACCAAGATTGTTTAGGGTGGAACTTAGATTGAGTATGAAAGTACATAACGATGATCATTAAATTTTACATTTAAACATAAATGAAGAGGTTAATTTAAAATATCAGTCAGCAAACGCTTTTTATTCTGTCTTTAAGTTTCATAAACTGCGGTAATTGAAATACTTAATCTAAATAATTGAAAAGTAAACCTTCCATTGTTGTCCGCTCGAGTCAATCGACTCGGACTCGAGTTGAACTTCAAGCCGCGATAGCGACTTGACTAAAATATGACTCAAAAGTTAGGTATTAGCGACTCGACTCGAGACTTACCAATTTCGGTGAACCAATTCGCCGTTCTCATTCATAACGAGCTCATAATTAAATAAAATCCAGAATGGTTTTGGTTAAAGCGAATTCACATAGACTTCACAGTGCGTAAAAGAATTCATTTGTGCGAATACTTAAATAAACAACGAAGACCCACAACGTTTTTGAAGCATATCAGACATATTGGACACTGTTGTTAGATATTCAGGGAGACGGACTAGCTGTCCTGAACAGTAACACACCGCCACTATCTAAACATAACCATCCAGACTGCGGGAGGGAAAATACATTTTGCATCAGAGAAATATAAAATTGGTTCTTAAAACATTTAAATCAGGGCTTCTTAACTTGTCGTCCACAGACCCATGAATAGATTCTATGGTATCCATTACATAACTTATAATGTAACATTTGTAATTATGAGTTTAATGTACATTATTTTCTATAAAGGGTTCCGTAGTCTTCGCCGAACAAGTAAAGGGGTCCAAGGCATAAATACAGGTTAAGAACCCATGATTTAAAATGTAAATTCACTTAAACTTGAGATTTGCTCTGAGCAAGTGTATTATTCCATCCAGAATTCTATATACATATTTGTGATTCGATTTGCATCAGGTTAACATCACGATACAAAATCATCTTTGTGACTATAAACAGTTTTATGTAAATAAAAATTAGACTCTATTTCAGACTCGACTTGAGACTTGGTTGGTGTAGCGACACGAGCAAGACACTCTAGAACTCAAGGTTAGATTTAGGTTGGGTACATACGCCCGCTCAGATTCAATTCACTCATAGTGAAAAGACGTCCAGCGGACTGACGCTTGTCGAAGCCACATAACCACAGGTAATAAATGAGAAAAGAATAGCTGCCCTGCTTGTGAGCAGACTTGCATAAGTGATACGCTGTGATCCGTAATACTGTGTCTGAAGAGTATGTTAGACATATTAATCGTTGAGTTACAAATACAAGTATTTTGGTGTTATGTATGTTACGGGTTGCCCCCCATTAGCTCTGCAGTAGTGGTCCATCAGTGGCCAAAACTCAAGAGTAACTAATGTGGGTCTTCAAATGTGTCTGCCTTCGCACAAGATTACTATTGGCAGAGTTGTAGATAGAAGGATAATGATGCTTCTACCTCAAGGTAATTTCCATAAGATATTCAGAAAGCGAGAACAATGCTGCATGAAGCTGAGCAAATGTTAACTCTAGTATCTGCCATCAACTTTTGTGAAGGATAGGGTTATCTTATAATTCGTTAGCTCGTTCAAGCCCCCAGCTGAGTTAATTCTGCGAATTTTCTCTTATTATTATTGTATAGCTCTGTTTAAGTGTATTTATGAAATTGTCTGACACATACGTATCTAGTACATTCAAAATTATTAAATCAACTTTAGATTTGTCTTTATACAAGTAACTAATTTAATAATAAATTATAGTTAACGGTTTAAAAAATGAATAATTCTTTAACAAACAATAATCATCATCGAGTGATGTTATGGAGTATTGGGTAAGAGTTCACTTGGCAGCTTTTATGTTTCTACTTAGCTGCCAATGAGGTTCTACTCCAGCTGATGTTTGGTTCTTTGCAGATAGATGAATGGATCATACTCGTCACTGGTCGTATGAAAGTTTTAGCACGTTTCAAGAAGTGTCAGGGAGTAACCACGCGGGTCCCGCGTCTCTAAGACCCGTCTGATGAAGGTGTCTAGCGTCGGCTTCAGACCACTTATACCCTCATTTGCTCCAGAGTTAGTACCCTCAACTGGTACCACCAACTAGTATTATAAAAGAAGAGAAACAAATACCCTCTGAAAATTGAGTTTCCCGACACATGCTTATGTCTCCCCCTCTTCCTATTCCACAATCTCATCTATCTCAGAACTTTACCTTCGATGAGAATTAATCTTAATCCCATTGAGCGAAAACTTCCTTTACATTTAAATTGAATAGATTTATGTTTAACTTTACATTGGTTGAAAAGGTTCTTCTTCTTCTTCTTGCGATCGCATCTTTGATGATTACACCGTCAGACGAGTTCTCATGATGAATTCGACTGTTGTTTGAAGTTCCTCTTTAACTCCATATAGCTTTGAGTTTAGTGTTGAGTCATTGGGCCAGTATATCTTTCTTAACTGGTCATACAGAGGACAGTCCTGTAGAACATGCTCAGCAGTTTGTTCGTTTAATCCACATGTGCACAGTGGTGAAGCAGACAATCGTAGCTTGTGCATGTGTTTATTCAGTTTGTTATGCCCTGTCCTGAGGCGAAAAATAGTTATCTGTCCCTGCCGGTCGAGAGTGTGATAGTCGTCTTTGGGTTGGTTCTGTTCTCTTCTGATAGTCTGGATAGCTCTCTTTTTCTCAAAGTATGTGACTTCATTATCTTCTTGTTCACATTCTCCTCCCTTTTTTGCAAGTTTTTCTGCCTTTTCATTTCCGGGTACACCACAATGAGATGGTACCCACTGAAGTATGGTTCTCTTTTTGGCAGCTACCTTGTTTAGTTCATTTCTCAGATGCGGGAGTTTACCACCCTTGAGAGCTTGCAGGACAGACAGTGCATCTGTGAGGATGACTACCTGGTGGCAGTCAGAGTTGGTGTTTTAAATCATATTTGCAGCTTGCTCTAGAGCTTGAACCTCAGCTGTATAGTTGGAACAGAATTTACCAGTGGGAATGTGCCTAGTCTCATAGTGGTTGTCAGGATATGAGATAAAGCTACCGGCACCTCCATTCCTAACAGCATTAGTTGCTGATCCATCTGTATAGGCATGTATCCATGATTGATCGGGATAGCTTTCTTGGATCATACTCAATGTAGCAGTTCGTTTTTGCAGATCATTATACTCACATCCACTTGTGAGACCACTGACTGATGTATTAATTTGGAGGGCACTGCTGGCCTGCTCCCATGGTACAGGGTATAGGGTGGGCTTCAGTGGTGTTGTCTTCATGGATAGGTCTTCTTGATGCTGTCTTATAAGTCTTTTCCCCCGATGTACAAAGCTGCTACGCTTTAGACGTCCCAATGCCAGATCATCTAGTCTTGCCTTCATTGGGTGCATTGGCATACTGTTGTACTTTTCCATCTGGATCATGGTTTTTGTGTCTCTTCTATGGGACAATGTCTGTAATCCAGCAACCTTCTGCATCTCTGTTATTGATGTAGTTTTCATGGCTCCTGTAATGAGCCTGAGAGCTTGATTTTGCACCTTGTCCAAAGACTGCAGATGTGAGTTAGCAGCTGATGACCATGCTGCTGAGCTAAACTCTAAGTGTGGTCTTATTACTCCATTATAAATCTTCTTTAGATTTCGTTCATTTGCTCCCCAGTTGGTACCTGCTAATTTTCTGAGTATGCCTAGTCGTCTTCGGGCCTTTCCTTCTGCATTTTCAATATGCTTATTCCATGTAAGCCTTTGGTCAAATGTCACTTCAAGATAGGTGGGGTAGCTTTCTTCCTTGATCACGGTTGTCCCTAGGTGTATGTTAGCTGATTTGTCCTTGGGGGCGAGGGAGAACAGTGTTGTAGAGGTTTTGTCTGTGTTTATTGTGATAAGCCATTTCTCTGCCCATGACACTAGCATGTCTGCTGCCCGCTGCATTCTATAATTTGCTGTGGTGACATTTTCATCAGCGCACCAGAGTACTAGGTCATCTGCATATAAGGCAGCTTTAACTCCTGCAGGGAGATCTTTCATCAGGTCATTGATGTAAACAAGGAAGAGTGTTGGGGAAATTACTCCTCCTTGAGGTACCCCCTGATGGAGCAACACTTTTCTGCTCTGCAGACCGTCAAGAGTGACTCTAGTTCTCCTGTTATGCAAGTATGACTGGATCCATTTCATCATGTTGCCTTGGATTCCTCTTCTCCTAAGTTTTGCAATGAGGCCATCTTTCCACACCTTGTCAAAGGCCTGCTTGAAGTCGACCCAGATCGTTAGGACCTTTTTCTTCTCCTGGAAGGCATCTTCTATTGCTTGAGACAAGTAAGAAACTTGGTCTTCTATACTGTAGCATTCTCTAAATCCAGCTTGTTCCGGCACCAGGATCTGCTCAGACTCTAAATACCATTTCAATCTGTGGTTGACTATTCGCTCCATAGTCTTCCCAACACAGCTTGTGAGACTGATTGGCCGGTAACTTGCAGCCTCGGTCTTACATTTCCCTTTCTTTAGTATGGGTATTGTGATGGCTTCTCTCCATACTTGGGGTATCGTTCCTTTCAACCAGCTGTGGTTGAATATCTCAAGCAGTTTTGTCTTTGCTGCTGAGCTCAGATTTACTAGCATTTCGTTGCTGATTTTGTCTGGGCCGGGTGACTTTGAAACTTAAGCTTGGAAATAGCCTTCTGTAGTTCTCCTAGTGTGATGGGTTCCCTCATTGGGGCAGGAGTATCTGTCTGTCCCATGGTTGCCAGTATTTCTTTTCTTATCTCTCTCTGATGATCTATGTTAATGGGTAAGTTGCTTTCTGAACTGTATCTTCTAGCAAACAAGTCTGCAGCTTGTTTTCCTCTGAAAAGTTTGCCACCTTCATCCAATGTGATAGTCTGCCTAGGTGAGGAACGCTCTTCATTTAGAGACTTGACTAATCTCCAAAGTTTCCTGCCGTCTTTCTCAAGGTTCAGCGATGCCGTTTTAGTTCTCCAGCTTTTCCGTTTTTTCTTCTAGCTTTGTTCTCTGAAACTCTGCTACAGCCTTTTTCCATTTGTTGTGAGTTTCAAGTGAAGGCTGAGACTCTGCGTCCTTTCTAGCCCTGTCCATAGCTTCCTGACGTTCTTGGAGTGTGCTGGACCAGTATGGTATGTAGTTACGCCGGCATCCTTTGGGAATGGTTTCTTTTGCAGCTTGTAGTATGCATCTGTTGAAGTCTTTACCACTTCATTAATGTCTCTGTTCTGTACCTTGAGGGTAGACAGCAGCGTGTTCACCTGACGCCTGAATAAACCCCAGTTGGCTTTTTTGTAGTTCCATCTTGTAATGGCTGGGCCTGTACTGAGAGTTGCACTCTGGACAGTAAGAAAGATTGGGCGATGGTCGCTTCCCCCTAGTTGGTCTCCTACTTCTCTACTAATAGATCCAGCTATATCTGGTGTGGAGAAGGCAAGATCTGGTGTTGAAGTTGTGTGCCATCCTCTGGAGTAGAAGGTAGGAGTATCTGTGGCATTATTGACTAGGATTAGGGAGTGATCATCTTGCCAAGTTTCAACCTCTTCACCTCTGTGATCCAGATGGTTATAGCCCCAGCTCNGGGAGTGGCTATTAAAGTCTCCAACTGCTATAAAGTTGGTGGCTGGTACCTGTATAGAGCTGAGACTCAGGGGTTTGTTGTTCGGACAGTAATAGTTCAGGAGTTCTATTTCCATCTTGTCTACCTTTATCTGCAACAGCTGATATTCTGCTCCATCCATGAAGGTTTTCCTTTCGTGTGCAGGAATGTTATTCCTTACAAGAGTAAGTACTCCTCCTTTTCGTCTATCTTTTCTGTCGGATCTGAAGCATTGATATCCCCTTATTTTAAAGGTTTGATCTGATTTCAAGTGAGTCTCTTGGATACAGCAAACACTGACTTGCTTCTCATACAAGATGTTTTCCAGCTCTGTCTTTTTGCTGTATCCAGCCTGCTTGCTGTTCACTCCCTCTGCATTCCAGTGCATCATGACAAGTGGCACTCTGGGTTTCTCTTTTTCTGTTTTGTTTTGGTCAGTAGTTCTCCTCCGCCGTCTGCTGACTCCACAAGACGGTCTAGAGGGTCCTCCAGTAGCTGAGGGTGGGCTCTGTCGAGGCTCAGAGCCCGGCACTGCACCTGCCTGGTGGAGCTCCACAGGGCGAGCACCAGTACGAGATTTATTTGACGGTGTACTCTCCATAGAAAAAAAAGCGAGTTGCGTGATACTGTGGTTTCCGGTGCGCCTTCTGGCCCAGTATCTATGACTTTAGCACCTGTTCAACGGGAGAGTGGGCTCATCCCTAATCTGTTTATGTTCCCAGTAGTAGACTATTCGCAAGCAGCCTGGGGGTGTCACTGCTCTGCGCGGACCTTGTTTACCGAGGCGGCGTCCGAGCTCGTATGGTGAAAATATGGTTGCCTTATCTTCAAAATAGCCCTGTCTTTCCCATGGCTTTTCTGCCATCCTGCAACTTTGAGTTAGGGAGTTCTGAGCTCCAGTCTCTTTCCCAGGCATTTTATCCTGGCCTGGCACGCATACAGAGGATCCCACTTCTGGTTCTAAGTTAGCAGTTGGGGATAGGTGGGGTAGCACACTGTGCATTCCCCGTCATCCAGGGGGCTCTCCAACTATGCAGAGCTTGCACAATGCTGTGCTCTGGTTCTGGGCTCTCCCAAGGAATCCTCACGTCCTGCACAGAGCCACTTCCAGATACCCACCACCTGCCAACCCTCCATTGTAGAAATCTCCTGCATGCGGCCATCCAGTCAAGAGCCAGTATTAAGTCTGGTGCCCAAGTGATCCCCCCAAGCTCAGTGTGCAATGCTGGGTTCTCATCATGCTGCAACACAGGGGGGATTGTGATGCTCAGCCATCTCTCTCAACTCTGCACCGATAAGTGACATCGGGGACTTAACTGTGCCTCAGTACTGGGAGGCCCCGTTTCCGGGTACACCACACACAGCCAATTGAGGCAACGGTCGCGGTGGGCGGTTGAAAAGGTTAATAATAACGATTGAAGATGTTTTCATTTACATCTACACTGGTTGAAAATGTTAATAATACTCGTATAATAAGTATGTAGACCATTTCTTTCATCATTCACTTCCTGCTGCATATGGAACTTTGGACTACCTCTGATTTTACTTCTCTATAAGTGCGGTGGGTCGATATTACTTATATATATATTTGTGTAGCAGATGTGAAGTCAGCTATGCAAGCTCCTGAGGAAGTTTACCTTTTAACTATATGTCAGGAAACCTGTCTTGCTTCCACCAATGACTACCACCCGCTATGTATGTTATCCCCAATTTATATGTTATAATGTATGGATGTTGTGTAGCTACGTGTCTAGGGTATATGCAATGTATGTGCAGAAAATAACAACAACCACACTTTAAGGTTAATAAACAATTAAGTAAACAACTCCCTATTGAATTTTGGTCTGAACAATTTTTTTACAAATGTATTAAGTATAATTGAGTTGATTCATAAAAGATTAAACGTCAAGATATATTTACACACAAATTAGTTTAACTATTAGAGTCTATTATTTCCTGAACTAGGAAGTGTTCTTCGTGTAATACTTTTTGTCCAAAATTAAGCACATATTTGGGAAATCAATATTGTCATCATTTTATTTAATCTGGTTGATATAGTAACTGGTGGAGAATATTTCAGTGAATTCACAAGGCCCCAAAACACAGGGCTTATCTTAAGATAGGTGTCGAAAATTCTGCGATGTCCTGGTTATACGTCTTCCTGCTCACAGCACTGCTCAGCTTTCAGGATTCAAGATAAGGTAGGGCCCTCAAATCATATGGCCTCGAACAGGTACCAGGGTTTAGCTTGAACAACAACGTGACTGGCTCACTTCAGTTTCACACCCAGAAACTCTGGAAGTAGAGGATTAATTTCCCCTCAAAATAATATTCTGACCTAATACAATATTATAATTTCATAAATACATTCAGGTAATAACATGGATTACATAAAGATGGCCAGTGATTTTCTGGCTATACTTAAACATTATTCATTAAAGTCTTTTCCCTTATTAATCTCTCTTTATCCCAACTTTTAAGTAAAACTGCAAGGATTTTATTAAGTTCTTTCCCCACAATGATAATATCTTTCTTAGCAACTCGGTGAAACAACACAAAGTTTGATGTTAACTTTACTCTTTATATAAATGTATATGTTCTTTTATCTCCCAAAGTACAAGCAAAGCTGTAGGGCTTTTACATGAAGCTATAAGATTATCTAACCCCATTTAATGAGTGTACGTAACATGTTGAAATGGCACTTGTACAACTGGGACTCTCCCCTTCAAATATTCATTCATAATCAATATGGCAAACACATTTTCAAATACAATAATAATTATATAAATGTTGGTCTTACCGAAATATCGAATTTTTTCACTATGTAAGTTAATTACAGGCCATAAACGGTCACACAAGATCTCCTGCTGAATAACAGAACAGCGAAGGCATCTGATCACACTTGTCTGTAAACGTTATTAACTTTACATGTGAAAGTTTAAATTGAAAGTGGCAAGGAACGCTCGTCTTTCTGAGTATTTATTTCACTTTCTTAGTTATGCTCAGCAACCAATCAGGGGACTTCCGTTCCTACGCGTCTATTTTCAAAAAGTTAACCTACAATTTTCAAATCAGGAGACACCCCTTTCTATTGCCTCAATATGGCTAGCTTCAGTAAAGAAATCCCAGGCACGTCTATATATGTCTTCATTCTACCATATCGCTAGTATTATCTAAGTCATGTTAATCCAGAATGAAAATATTTACTTAGTCTACCGTTCGTCATCTAATGTATAAGGTTTCACACTTCTGGCTATTATTTTTACCATTTTCGTCTTTCCTTTATATTTATTCAAATAACATATCTTTCTTTCTACATTAAGATAATATATTTAGACTAAAGAATATTATATATTTAACAACTAATTAGTAGAATTTTAATCTTCATTTTTAGTCTTTATTTTTCCTATCGTTCGTTTTGGCAAGTAGTTTCAGTTTCAGAATTCAAACGGGGTCTATGCATTTCCCCCTCTCTCTCCCTCGCCTTTTCCAAGAAATACACGATTTCTAACTACACTAACTTTCACGCGTGCATGTTGGTTAAAGGCTTGCAAGTCTGTGACGTCACATTGGCATTTTTTTTTCTACTATCGTTTTTTTTTCTGTGTTAACCCTGTAGGAACCGAGAAAACTCTAGTATTTTGGTGGTGTGGTAATACCTATGTTATTTTATACCGACAAACTACTAGATGCTATATTTTGATCGGTGAAATATCGGATATCATCACACATCTCCCCACTTAAGAACATGCTTGTAAAGCGAGTTCAAAATCCGAGATTCACATAGATCAAATTGACTTATATGGCCTTATGACTCCCCTGAGTTTCTTCCAAAGGATGTCTACTCAGAAAATCCGCTCCCACATTCAGCGAACCGGGTATGTACTCAATGGAAAACGAATAAGGTTGGATTAGTAACGACCACCTTAATAATCTGGCGTTTTCATGCTTAGCCTGTGATAAAAATACGAGGGGCTGATGATCCGTTTGGACCACAAATGTTCTACCATAAAGATAGATCTGGAACTTTTTTATAGCCCAGATTAAAGCTAGACATTCTTTCTCGCTTGTTGAGTAGTTTTGCTCAGCTTTATTCAGCTTGCGGCTAGCATAAGCGACTGGGTTCAGCTCCCCCTTTTTTGAATTGGACCGTTGCAACAATGTAGCCCCTAATCCTACGTTGCTAGCGTCCGTTCTTACCACAAATTCTTGAGTCAAATCAGGCAATTTCAAAATAGGCTTGCTAGTGAGTTTCTCCTTTAACTCTTGATACGCCGATTCACATTGAGCAGACCACACAATTTTATCCGGATTTCCTTTGCGAGTTAAATCCGTTAGAGGAGCACATATAGAGTTAAAATTTTTTATGTACTTCTGATAAAATCCACATAGCGACACAAACGATCTCACGTCCTTCTTGGTCTGTGGTCTAGGTGCCCTCTGTAATTTCTCCAGGTTCTTGGGGTCAGGGGTCATGTTACCCTGATATATCGTATGTCCCAAGAATTCCAACTCTTTACAACCAATATAGCATTTGGTTGGTCTCGCAGTCAAATTTGCCTCTCTGAGCCTATCAAATAGCATCGTCAAAGAGTTAATGTGTTCCTCAAATGTTTCTGTGGCAATGAGGATGTCATCCATGAAATTCGTTATACATGGATTTTTTAGTGGATCCAACAATTTTCTCATCATTCTTGAGAACACACTCGGAGCATTTTTCAACCCAAACGGCAACATGTTGAATTCATAATGTCCATCCGAGGTGCTAAATGCTAAATAAGGTCTGACCTCAGGCTTTACTGGAATTTGATAATAGCCCTTGCTAAGATCCACCTTAGAAAAATATTTTGCCTTGTTCAGCCTGGCAAACAGCTGATTTGGGTCAGGTAATGGATCCACCTGATTCTCTGTGACAGCATTCAGTTTTCTGTAATCTATACACAGACGATGTTCCCCAGAGGGTTTCCTCAGCAAAACCACACTGGAGCTGTAAGGAGATTCACTGTGAGAGATAATCCCTTCTTTTAACAAATAATCTATCTCCTTCTTCAATGCTTGTTCCTTAGCGAACGGAATCGTATAGGCCCTCATACAGATAGGTGTTGGGTCTATTAATTGCATATCATACTCCAACAAATGGGTGTGCCCCGGTTTTATCCGTTAACACATCTGTATGTTCTGTTAGAACCTTTTGAACCTGTTCCCTCTGTTTCTTAGTCAGGTGCTTACTGACTTTCACCTGTACAGGTGTTTCACATGGTTTTAAGGGGTATTCCTGCGAGGTGAGTGGTTCATTTTTCATTTGGGTTGCAATGGACAAGGCCAGTAAAGGTGTCCCTTCCTGGTTTTCTCTCTCGAGATACTTCTTTAGGAGGTTTACATGATATATTTTCTCCTTTCCTTTCTTGTCTATTTTATAATTGGTTCTAGATATCTTTTCTAGAACGGTGTATGGACCTTGCCATCCAATTTGCAACTTGTTACTACTGGCGGGAAGTAAAAGAAGCACCTTCTCTCCCACATTTAATTCTCTATCTTTCGCTTTCTTATTAAAGTATGCAGCATGTTTCTTCCTGGCTTGTCTGAGGTTATCATTTGCAAGTTTCCAGCCAGTTTTTAGACGAGTGGTCAGTTCGTTCACATACGCATATGATGAGGTAACAGTCTCTTCTGCCTTCTCATCGGTCCACGTCCTCAATAGGGTTACATATGGATCTTTTCATGGCCTCCCAAATAGGGTTTCCGGTGCCATTCCGGTCGAATTTCTAATGAACTTTTTATTGGCCTCCCAAATAGGGTTACCGGTGCCATTCTGGGTGAAGTTTTAATGGACTCTTTATTGGCCACCCAAATAGGGTTACCGGTGCCATTCCGGGTAAAGTTCCAATGGACTTTAAAATTTACAAATTTATTTTTCATAGCACATGTCCGGTCCTTAACATTGGAAGCCTTGTAATGAGGACGTTTTTTGCCTTGTATCATGACTTACAAATCGTCCACTACCAATTCTTTTCTGGGGTTTTTCTCCCCACTTAAAATTCTTGGTGAGAGATCTCCTCTCTACATTTTCTTCCTCCAGTTCACATAATTCCGACCGAGGGATTGTCGGCTTATTCTGGGGTAGAATTACTCTTTGTACTCTATTCATAGTGGCCATGTTAACACATTCAAGTGAAGACTGGGTGTGAAAAGGGGGTTCCCATTCCACTTTGTCTACATTTTTAATTTTATTTTTAGGCCTAAGTTTGCCCCGTGGCGTTTCTAGGTCCTGATTATTATTTTTCCCACTTGTGGGTGTTCCCTCATGCATTACGCCACATGCTTCTACAAAGTTCTCAATATCGACATTTACGTCGGGCCAATAGTATTTTTGAGAAACTTTTTGGCAGATGGTACCTACTTTCTCGTGGTCACCATCTTTTCCAACATGTAAACTCCTTATTACATCTGCCCTATATGCCTTGGGAAGGACCAGCTGTCCGTGACCATTGGATCCAGTTCCAGCCTTCCTATATAACAATTTATTTTTCATATAATATTCTCCTTTGTGTGGAGGTGTATGGCATTTAGGTAATTTTTTATAACACAGCTTGAGTGACCTATCTTCAGCTTGTGACTTCCTCATCTCCTCTGGATGAGTATTTATAGGTTCATCTTCCTCCTTCCTTGACTGTGACCTGGTCTGCACTGTTGCCATAATCACAGGTCTCTTGGGATTCCCCAAGAAGACATAACGACATCCCAATATTAGAGGGTATATGGGTTCGTTTATAACTGCTGCTTTGATGATCCCTTCCACATAACGAGTTTTCACCTCTATCCTAGCTACGGGAAGTGTCATGGTTGCTATATCCTTAGTCGCCCCTTGTATCTCCACTGTCTCTGTGGTATACTGATCTGGGTTCACTAGGTGCGAACTGACGACTGAATCATAATCTAGACCTGTATCATAAAGGCACCTTATGGTGACCCCATTACATACAACGTCCTCACATACTGGGGGGTGATAGGGCTCATGTGGCTTAGTAGGTTTTGCCTTTACTCCCTTATTCCCAGTTTTCATTGCAGCTAAGGTGGAAGGTTTTCTTTTACAGTCATGGGTGTCATGGCCATCCCTCTTACACCATTTACAATATTTCTTTCCCTGGTTAACAGGTTTTCTTTCATTATATTGAGGGTTTCTGTCACGTTGTTCGTACCTGGACCTATCATAATATGGTTTATTCTTGTTAAACTTATCTCTATTGTCATATTTGTTCTGAGGTTGAATTTGGGGACCCTTATTATGATCTATATGTTTCTTCTTTGCTCCTGCCAACTCTGACTGGGCTGCTAAATATCTCTCAGCTACATTTAAAATATCCACCAGTCTCTCTGCACCCTGTTCTGTGAGAAACTTTCTCAAGTCTGGAGCCATGGACTCTCTAACCTGCTCCATCATAACCATTTCCTTTAAATCTTGGGTTTTCCCCAGAGCAGTCCATTTCTCCAAATAGGTCTCTAGTCGGGCCGAGAACTGGTGGTAGGTCTCCCCCGTGAGTAATTTAGCCTGTCTAAATTTCTTCCTATAAAATTCACAGTTTTTCTCGTATCTGACCAATAGTGCATGTTTAAGAATGTCATAATCGTCTTGGTCATCTTTACTGAGCTTGGAAAATACTTCATAAGAATTTCTCCTAAGTCCCTGGGATACTTTAAGGCTCCACTTATCCTTCTCCAACCCATATGTTGTAGCTAAACTTTCAAAACGGCTAAGGAAGGACTCAATATCATCGTCTTTCTCAATAAAAGGATCCAAATGAAACCCCATGGCTGATGAGGAGGCCCCCTGGCTTGCAGCTGAGTCGGAAGTGGATGGGCTAGTTCCATCTTCAGGAGCACGGCCTTGTAACTCTAACGCTCTTAGTCGTAACTCATGCTCCCGCTGTAACCTTTTATCTTCTGCTTCCCTCTGTAGACGTTTTTCCTCCTTCTCAGCCTCAAGTTTCTTTTCCTCCAACTGCAGCCTCTTAATCTCAGCCTCCCGATCAGCCTCTAATTTCTTGAGTTCTCTAGCATCTTCTAACATAATTCGTTTCTCCTCCGCCAATCTATCAGCCTCTAATTTCTTAGCCTCCCTAGCATCTTCCCTTTCTCTGGCTATATATTTATCAACCTCTGCTGTAAATAATCAATTAAAATCTGTCCCTCCATACCCATTTCCTTCGCAGTCTGCACAGCAGAAGATCTGTACTTGGCCAATTCTGCCATCTTAATATTCTAACCAATGTGATTTAAATAAACCAAATTATCTAATTAATCTCTAATTAACAGGACAACACAGAGCAATGTCACTTTACCAAAACCTCCACTTATTTACTTATTATATAACTTTGGAAATCCCGGACTGGCCCCCAATATATGTGGTGGGTCGATATTACTTATATATATATTTGTGTAGCAGATGTGAAGTCAGCTATGCAAGCTCCTGAGGAAGTTTACCTTTTAACTATATGTCAGGAAACCTGTCTTGCTTCCACCAATGACTACCACCCGCTATGTATGTTATCCCCAATTTATATGTTATAATGTATGGATGTTGTGTAGCTACGTGTCTAGGGTATATGCAATGTATGTGCAGAAAATAACAACAACCACACTTTAAGGTTAATAAACAATTAAGTAAACAACTCCCTATTGAATTTTGGTCTGAACAATTTTTTACAAATGTATTAAGTATAATTGAGTTGATTCATAAAAGATTAAACGTCAAGATATATTTACACACAAATTAGTTTAACTATTAGAGTCTATTATTTCCTGAACTAGGAAGTGTTCTTCGTGTAATACTTTTTGTCCAAAATTAAGCACATATTTGGGAAATCAATATTGTCATCATTTTATTTAATCTGGTTGATATAGTAACTGGTGGAGAATATTTCAGTGAATTCACAAGGCCCCAAAACACAGGGCTTATCTTAAGATAGGTGTCGAAAATTCTGCGATGTCCTGGTTATACGTCTTCCTGCTCACAGCACTGCTCAGCTTTCAGGATTCAAGATAAGGTAGGGCCCTCAAATCATATGGCCTCGAACAGGTACCAGGGTTGAACAACAACGTGACTGGCTCACTTCAGTTTCACACCCAGAAACTCTGGAAGTAGAGGATTAATTTCCCCTCAAAATAATATTCTGACCTATCTCCATTTGTAACAGGTTTGCAGATATCAACCAATCAAAAATCAGAACATAATACATAAATAATTATTTTCCCCCTCTGGTAGTGTGCTCTATTATCATTAAATATCTCAAACATATGTTTTGTTTTGTTTTTTCTTCCTAGTCCTAATACAATATTATAATTTCATAAATACATTCAGGTAATAACATGGATTACATAAAGATGGCCAGTGATTTTCTGGCTATACTTAAACATTATTCATTAAAGTCTTTTCCCTTATTAATCTCTCTTTATCCCAACATTTAAGTAAAACTGCAAGGATTTTATTAAGTTTTTTCCCCACAATGATAATATCTTTCTTAGCAACTCGGTGAAACAACACAAAGTTTGATGTTAACTTTACTCTTTATATAAATTTATATGTTCTTTTATATCCCAAAGTACAAGCAAAGCTGTAGGGCTTTTACATGAAGCTATAAGATTATCTAACCCCATTTAATGAGTGTACGTAACATGTTGAAATGGCACTTGTACGACTGGGACTCTCCCCTTCAAATATTCATTCATAATCAATATGGCAAACACATTTTCAAATACAATAATAATTATATAAATGTTGGTCTTACCGAAATATCGAATTTTTTCACTATGTAAGTTAATTACAGGCCATAAATGGTCACACAAGATCTCCTGCTGAATAACAGAACAGCGAAGGCATCTGATCACACTTGTCTGTAAACGTTATTAACTTTACATGTGAAAGTTTAAATTGAAAGTGGCAAGGAACGCTCGTCTTTCTGAGTATTTATTTCACTTTCTTAGTTATGCTCAGCAACCAATCAGGGGACTTCCGTTCCTACGCGTCTATTTTCAAAAAGTTAACCTACAATTTTCAAATCAGGAGACACCCCTTTCTATTGCCTCAATATGGCTAGCTTCAGTAAAGAAATCCCAGGCACGTCTATATATGTCTTCATTCTACCATATCGCTAGTATTATCTAAGTCATGTTAATCCAGAATGAAAATATTTACTTAGTCTACCGTTCGTCATCTAATGTATAAGGTTTCACACTTCTGGCTATTATTTTTTACCATTTTCGTCTTTCCTTTATATTTATTCAAATAACATATCTTTCTTTCTACATTAAGATAATATATTTAGACTAAAGAATATTATATATTTAACAACTAATTAGTAGAATTTTAATCTTCATTTTTAGTCTTTATTTTTCCTATCGTTCGTTTTGGCAAGTAGTTTCAGTTTCAGAATTCAAACGGGGTCTATGCATTTCCCCCTCTCTCTCCCTCGCCTTTTCCAAGAAATACACGATTTCTAACTACACTAACTTTCACGCGTGCATGTTGGTTAAAGGCTTGCAAGTCTGTGACGTCACATTGGCATTTTTTTTTTCTACTATCGTTTTTTTCTGTGTTAACCCTGTAGGAACCGAGAAAACTCTAGTATTTTGGTGGTGTGGTAATACCTATGTTATTTTATACCTACAAACTACTAGATGCTATATTTTGATCGGTGAAATATCGGATATCATCACAATAAGGAACTCGCATAAAGTAGTCACCAGCCTTTGCAGTGGTGGTTCATGAAATCATCATTCTAAATGCTGCGGTTGCCAGCCTCATATGACTTGGACATCCACTTAGCAATTTTCACATATTAATATACACATGTCAATATATACATATTATTTCACGTGTTAATAATTGTGGCGAGAGGTTTTTATAGTGTATACTGATAGTAATAGAGTAGAAGAAGTCTTCTCTCCAGAAGGTGTGAGGTCTCAGTGTCAGAGAAGTACACTGGTATCACTTGATAGTCACGGCTGTGAAAGTGCCTGCTCCAGTGTTATTCAAGTAAAGTCAGACCTTACTGTGCCACCTCGCTATGTGCCTATCAGTGATACAACAATTCATAAAACTAAATTTCAACAATATTGAACTAATAAAGCTGTTGAGTACAATTATGAAATTTGTTTATTTACATCTATATTTCTTGTGCTGACTTATGAATGTATGTCGATGGAATCAATGAAGAATTATTTTACAAAAGCATGGTGATGATGAAGTTAAATTTAATTAATTAACTAACTCAAAAAAGGTTCTAGTGGACTTTTCCAAATAGTTGAATAACCGAATTCCTCACTGTCTTAGTTTCACTTTACTGTCTTTGCTATGCTATCATACTAATATTTTCATCATGAAACAATTCTTGACAAATTATCACTCAGGGTGCACGAATGTCAGTGACATTCACTTAACTTCTATGTCAGATGAAATTTGTCTTTGAAATGCACAGTTTGTCAGATGGGCCTTACCTATGCCAATCCAGACATTGCTGGGGTGTAAACCATCGATCTCGAAACCACCACTGAGTCTTCTGGTTATTACTCGTTAGCTTAATTGGTTCTCGATCATTGACCTCTGACTTATGGCGACAAGTACGAACCTAAGGACAAGGTTTAGACATGTGGCTAGGTTTTGTTTTACTGCCTACAAGTCTAACGTATGTGAGATGATATTGTTTTCAGATGTCTGCGGGTATATGCATGATACATGGATCAGTCATAATAAGCGATAGCGAGACAAGACAGGTGTCTATCTGCAGAACATTTTCTAAAATAAAATAATACAGAATATACTACAGTTCATACATCAATTCTGTACACACATATATGCTATGGTGTCTTAATCACCCTTACTCCCTCTGCCTAACAAGTCAGCTCTGAAAAGTGCTGTAACTTTATGGCAGGGTACAAGGGTACATAAGCCCTGATAAGGACTGTATTTAGTCCTGAAAAGGACTTTGCAAGTCCCGATAAGGACCCAGTCACTGTGGGGTTATATTATCAGGTTCCAACCTTCGACAAGCATACCATTTTAACCAAATATTATGTATGATACTTTCATAACACATCGACCAACCAAATCCTGAAATAAACAGTTGTAATTAATGCATTAAATATACACAGTAATTCTTCTTCTTCCTCGTTCGTCCTGAAAAGGACGTTGGTTGCGTTGTGTCTGTTTACAGCGGAGCTGCGATATCTGCGCCTTTCGGCAGGCACATCCGACTTCAGCACGGCATTTTTTGGGACCGGGTTTGTCTTCCCTCTTTGATCCCTACTCTCTCAGCCAGACTGCAGTGATGCAGCCTGTTAGCAAGATCACCACGTGGAGGTGGAGTAGGGTCTTGGTCAGCTCTGGGTCGCTGACCCTGACGCAAGCAGTCAAGCTATGGATCGCTGACTGCATTCTCTATTGCTGCGTCTTTGGGTCCCTACAGTAATTCTACATACCCTCTCAGGATGTATATAAAGTCAGAAATGACTGGCTTTGGTGGAGAATAGTGCTGTTTGGTCACAGAAAGTAAAGTTCTAACCTCAACAAGCTTCTCTCTCTGGCCGCCGTCCTTCTGTCTTTATTCTGTGCAAGAGATTTTGAATTATCTGGGGTCTCCTTTTATAGGCTGCGAGCGTGCGTCTGAGAAGACAAGGTCAGTAACTACGATTCTTACTTACTTACTTAGTCGTTCCTCTTCTACCGTGAGGTGTCGAGGTTTGTAAGAGAGAGCGCCATACTATTCTATCGGCTGTCTTCCTCCTGGCTTGGTTCCATTCTAGTCCTCGGTCCTTCACAGATTGTCTAATGTTGTCCTCCCAGCGGATTTTGGGTCGTCCTGGAGGTCTGGATCCCTGGCTTTTAGTTTCCCATGCTTGCCGTGGTAGCCGATCTTCTTCCATTCTGCAGACATGGCCAAACCATCTCAGTTGGGGCTGTTCTACTTGAGTTCTAAGGCCTTGACGTATCGTCTGGTTGCGGACCATGTCTCTTCTTGTTACTTCAACCACCTTCCTCAGATACCTCATTTCTGAGGTTTGGATCTGGCTTTTGTGGGTTGTAGTCATTGCCCATGACTCGCATCCATACGTCAAGACTGGGACATAGGTGGAGTGGTATACAGCCATCTTCGACTTCTTACCGACTTCTCTTTTGCTGAGGAATACTCGATTTATGGCTTGAAAAAGTCTCACAGCTGCTGCTCTTCTGGTAGCCAACTCTTCTTTGATGCCTTCCTTCCGGTCAATGACAGCTCCAAGGTATTTAAAGTGGGCTACCTGCTCCAGGACCCGTTCTCCCAGCTTAATCGGATGTCTTCTTTCCTCTCGTGATATCACCATGGTTTTTGTTTTCGAGCTGCTTATGGTCATCCCTCTCTTCTTCAGCTCTTCCTTCCAGACTTGCAGGTTGGATTGAAGATGTGCCTCTGATTTAGCAATCAGGGCAACATCATCAGCAAATGCCAGCTCTGAAATACAGACCTGCCTCATCTTCCAGTACCCCACTGAATACTTTCTTGTCCTTTCCTTACAGAGCCTTACCTTGATGACATCGTCCATGAGGAGTATGAAAAGATAAGGTGACAGGATCTCCCCTTGGCCTACACCAGTGGTGGTCCTGAACTCTTCTGACTTATGGTTTGCTGTCCTCACATAATTTCTGCAAGACTTGTAGAAGCTCTGTATAGCATGAATCAGAGGTGCTGGAATGTTCTTCCTGGCTAAACAGTCCCAGAGTTTGTTCCAGGGGACCTTGTCAAATGCCTTTTCCAGATCTAAGAAGCAAAGATGGATCTCACTCTTATACTCAAGAGCATTTTCACTCAACTGTTTGAGTGTGAAGATTAGGTCTTGAGTACTTCGATTTGTTCGGAAGCCACACTGGACTTGATCCATTTGCGGCTCAGCTAGGCGCCTGAGTCTCTGTTCCAGTATTCTAGAGTAGATTTTACCAAGAACACTGATAAGTCATATGCCTCTATGGTTTCCACATTGTCGGTTGTCAGTCATGTACGCTACGGGTTGTATTTCTGCAGGCGCGTGACTTTTTATATAAGGAAAAAATCTACAGGCGCGCTGCAGGTGCGTGACTTTTTATATAAAGAAAATGTGGTGGAGCATCAGGCGGAGCTGCCTTTTTATATAGCGATATATTGTAGTCGGGGTGACTTCCTGATGTCCTGGTAGTGTGTTGTTATGTGTAGGTTGCTATGTTGTTGTTTATTTTATTTATATTTAGACAACAGTTATACGATATATTTAGACATTCAATAGAAAGATGCTATGTATGTTACAACAGGAAGACGATATATTTAGACAACAGTTAGACATATATTACAACAGGTATATAGACATAGATAACAAAGATGTTAGTTAATATAGTTTTATTTTATATTCAATAGTGTTTTGTAGTAACAAAACAGATAGGGGCAAACAGTAGTAACAAACAGGAGCATATATGTACAGTATATTTTAACATTATATGAGTATATATATATATATATATATATATATATATATATATATATATATATATATATATATATATATATATATATATATATATATATATATATATGCATTTATATTGGAAAGACAGTGTGTATTCAAATATGATCACAGATTTGGATTATACGATATTTACATAACAAAGGCGTTATAATAAATATAGCACCGGGGTACAGCTGCAGACCAGACCGTGAGGGGTGTCGTCACATCGTAAGAAAGAGCAGAGAGACGCGTGTTGTATTGGGTGTTGGGTGCGTTTATATACCTGTCTAGGTATCTGTGCGCGTGTTGTAATGTGGAAGAGAGATTGTGGATAGCGAGTTTATGTATGGCTTTTGGTGTGTTAGAGAGATATATGGGTAGAGAATTATTGTATTGGACTTGTGTTGTATTTGTGTGCAGAGAGTTTAGATGTTGAGGGGTGATGTGGTGACGTTGTCGGGATGCACCTGTCGTTTGATGTAAAAGTAAGACAAAGAGTTGCGGTGCTGCTCGTACGTGTATATGGCAGAGTTGTGTGTTCGGAACCCGATATTTTTCCCGCCCTGTGCTTGTGTGGTGTTGAGTACTTCTAAGAAGGTGTTTTTGTCTACTTTGTTGTGGTGTTTGTTCAAGCCTTTTGTTGTTGTCTTGTCGTAGTCCCCAAAACAGTGATAAGTCTTGCTACAGAGGGAAACCATCCATCTGCCTTTGTATTCTAATTTAAAAAAGCCCGGTGTCCGTTTGTCGTATAATTTCTGTTCGCGGCATTTCTGACAAACTACGCGCGTCCTACCCTCGGTAGCTACAAAGTCGGCTCTATGGTTGGGGCACACTTCGGCGGGGAACCATTGGTGGTAGGTACTATAAAATTCCTGTCGCATAGCGGGCTTAACAACGTCCGCTAAGTTGTCTGAACTAAGGGCCAAGTAAAGGCTGTCTGTGTCTGTCTCGCACAACTGAAAGTCTGCCCTATCTACAAATTTATATAAGCAGTCATAGTAAAACTCTAACATGCGTAATTTGGCGTATTGATACACGGAAAAACCTATCTGCGCGGGCAGGTCCCAACTAATTTTCTTTTTAAGTCTTTCTACTTCGAATATGTCGTCCGTCACTAAACTCATTTTCCTAAAGCGGGGACAGTTTATTAATTTAGAGGTACCCTCTCCCGTCGTGTACGAAACCTCTACATGCTTCTCCTTATTGGTCAACGTTTTACCATAGGCGGCGTTACCCAACAGTTTCATGGTGTCTCTGGTAATCGCGTAGGCAGGATCTGTATCACCCTGGCGGCGCGCGTCTGAAACAGTGTCCCCAAACTGCTTGAAACACGTTGCGGGTGTATACTCAATCACCTGGTAAATACAGGTGACTTCTAAGCCTTTGGCCAGGTACCACCGAAGCAAAGGCGTCGCCAACAGAATATTTTTGCCTACATATCTCCTGATCAACGTCCTTCTGGGGGTAGTCAGGAGTTTGTGTTTTTCGGCGCATTCCCGCATGAAAGGCCCAATATCATCTCTCGTGACGTCGACGTTCTTGAAAATAGGCGTCATTTCCGAGAAATGTTCCTTTAGGGAGTCGGGGACATGAATGTCACACTCGACTAGGCCAAACAAGGTTTCATCTAGCACAGAGGCGAGAATATTTTCTTCTGTTAGCGGGTACCGACATTTGTTGTAAGATGGTTTCAGGGTTGAGAAGGTGGCGCGTAGAAAGCGACCGATCGATGGCTCGTCTTCCTTCAACGTTTGCCACTCGCATTCCCACATTTCGACCAAGGTAACGTCGCACTCGTTCTTCAAATAGGTAGAAATCTCCCGTGTCTTTTCGTACAACTCAGTCAACGGTTTTTTATTGACTGGGTTAACGTCACGACCGGTGGTTAGTGGGCAGTTAGGGTGGCCGTGGAACAGACACCCATGGAACTAGTAGACGGTGCGAGAATCTTTGTCCCAACCATCTACCCAAATGTGTCTATGACCCAGCGACATCTCACGATCGTTAAACTGGGTTTTTAAGGTCACATTACTCGTTTGCGACACCCAACTCAACCAGTCGCAGCACTGCACGGTATATTTATGGAGTTTGTGGTATTTGAAACCATCCTCCCTGTGTCTCCGAACGGGAAAGTCAGTGGGCATTTTCTGCATTATCGCCCACAAATAAAGGGCGTTGGCGTCAAAGCCTTTAATGCATTGCACCGTTTTGCCGCCTCTAATACACGTTTGGCCTTGCTCGTGGAACCTATAAAAAATAATGGAGGGTCCCCCGACTATGTTTTGGCGCAACGTCTCGTGCAAATCCTGCTCCCGCTTCGAACATAAAGAAAACGAGATGTTGGACGGGAGGGTTTTGAATAGGTATTTTAACGTGACACCGGGCACCGAGATCGCATCTTTAAACATATCTACACCTAACCCCGCATAAAAACTAACCTGTTGTTCTAACGCTGTTAGGAAGGGGACTACGTCTTTATTATTGTACCATGTCAGAAAGTCGCGCAACGTGGTCATGCGGTTATCGACCCACACTCTCTGACACTTGGCGTACTCGTCGCTAGAAATATTAGAATTTTTTAGGGCGGAAAAAAATGCCGTGTGGGGTGGTAGCGCCGTTTCGTCTAATTTTGCTAAATCGGTAATGTACTCGTAACAGAAATACCCTTTGGTTTCTTTAACTTTATACGCCGCGAGATACTTACTATAGCTAAAACCCGGGGCTAAGTAGTTGATTATGTCTAAAAACTTTAGTTGCGGGCAGGCGATGCACATAAAGTTATTGTTTCGCTTGACTAAATACTTGAAATCTTGGTCAAGGAAATATTTGATGAGATACGGTTTGATCACATTCACATCGTATTTTCCCGAATTGAAACCTAACACGGGCAGCTCCTGTAAATACTCATCTAGTCTCTCGATGAGCCCCTCCAAATCACCGAGTTGAGTATACACCTCATCGAAACGCTCACGCAAAAGCGCGTAAGAGGCCTAGGCAATTTGGGTCAGATGATCCATCATTCTATTCACCAAGTCCTGTGGATCACCCGTTGTGATAAAACAAACGGGTTCTTCAAAACCGGGGACGTTAGAAGCCACCGAACAAGACAGGGGCACGTGTTTGGCTGTGTAGGTAGTTGCACTACCACTGGGCCCTACAGAGGTCTCAAAATAGCATTCATAGTCAAAAGTGGCCCGGTAGGGAAAGACGAATGTTGTGTCGACATCTATACCCTGCGCGGCGGTTAATTCCCAAATGGTATCTGGTGGGGTATACACCCCACCCTTAAATATTTCCTTTCTCTTATCCCCGGTACAGGTCGTCTCATGTCGCTCCATAAACCTAAAAAACTTCCATAACTTACCGCATTTCAGACACGAAAAAGAATGACTGGCCCTATCAATATTATCTATATACATAAAATGGTTCTTAAACATTAACAGACGCAACTTTTCCTGAAATCTATCACTACCTCTAAGTTTGGGGGTCAGGGTCTGCGCGTCGTCAAATTCGAATACGTCTATATTTACTTTAAAACACGTTTCTAAGGAGGGAATATCTGTTAAGTTAACCCGGGGGAAATCGATGAGGGACGCTAGTCCCTGCTGTGACTGCCACTTTTTTACGAGTTGGCACGTGGCTTTTCTAACATCCTTAACGGGCGCACCCCTAAAAACGGCTAAACATCTAAAAAGGCAAAAGTTATCACTGTAAGGTTTAGCGTTCGAATCGTGTTGTAATGTAATGATGTGTTTATTATCTAAAATATAGGATGGTATTTCTTGTAAGCAGCAGCCAATTGGAAAGTCTTGAATGTGATAGATATAGAAGGAGGTCGCTGGAATTGTTTCGACATAATATTTTGTATTTGGTCTGTTTAACTGTGCTTGTGTGAGAATGTCGCTGTCGTGTAAGTTTGAGACAAAAGACTTGAAATCTGTAATGCTGTTGACTAGATGAGGTTGATCTAAAACACAAGCGTTATTATGTGTGGCATGATAGAAACGTAATTCGCGAGTTTCTCTGTGGCGCAAAACTACGTTATGACTGTAGTTAATCTTGAAGCGTTTTGTCTGTTGTGCAAAGACAGGGAGCAAAAGAGAGAACCAGTCTATTCTTTGGTTATTGTGAAAGAAAGTGAATATAGATAAATATTTGTGTTTGTTTGCATGTGTCTTGATCGCGTGCCAATTTTCAGTATAGATTTGTCTTATGTCATCTGGTAGGTCATAGTCAGAGGATAGACGAGGTTTTTTTATATGGGTTTGGTGGGTACTGATCATTGGTCGTTTCTTGGTCTGGCCTGCAGCTTTTCAATAGGACGATGGGATGGGACTTGTTGAAGAGGGTGCTGATGAAGGTACTCTAGAAGTTGTTGTGGTACTGGATGTTGATAATGTTTTTGTGCCTGATAATGCTGTCTGTTGGCGCGCCAGGTTGAGGCCGGTTGTCTGTGGGTGAGTCAGGGTGGAGGGAAATGTTACGAAGGGCGCTGATGTTGTAGCTGCTGTTGTACACGTTGATGCTGATGAGTCTGTCGTTGCTGTGGCACCTTCTGGTAGTGTCTGTTGGTGCGCCAGGTTGAGGTCAGTTGTCTGTGGGTGATTCAGGGTGGAGGGAAATGTTATGATGGGCGCTGATGAAGGCATTCTCGAAGTTGTTGGTGTGGCACCTGATGCTGGAATTCTCGACGTTGCTGTGGGGTTTGAAATGTTTTTGGTGCCTGCTGAATAGACTGGTGTGGCACCTGATGTTGCTGTGGGGCATGAGGTTGAAATCTCTGTCGGGGTAGTGGCGGGTGTTTTTGTTTTAGGTGGGCCCGTAAGCTGGTGCATCGGGTAAAGAGGTTACCACAAATGTCACAGGTAAAAAGTGGTAGTGAGTGAGCTGTCTAGCTGTGTTGTAAGTAATTGTCACGGCGATTGAAAGTTTTCCCGCACCGGGCACACATGAGGTTGTGTCCCACTGATGTGGTTTGTACCACTGTCTCTGGACGTTGTGCACCGGGCCCATGCTCACTCTCTATGTGTCATTGTAGCGCATCAGGGCTGGTAAGTACTTGAGGACAGACACGGCAAGCGTGTCTCTGCTCAGCATGTACTGTCTCATAATGGCGAGTGAGGTCGCGATTCCTGGTAAACGATCGATTGCACTGCGTGCAGGCATAGCGGCAGCTCTTGTTTTGAGTTGACTCCATCTGTTGAAGAGAACAGGATCAAAAAGAAGTTAGTCACACATAAATAAAAAATATAACAAACTGAGAGAGAGAGAGAAAGAAAGAGAGAGAGAGAGAGAGTGAAAGAGAAAGAGAGAGAGAGTGATTAAACAGGTAAATAAAACACAGACTTATACACAGCTAGATACATATCTATGTAGGTATACACACGCCTACTCTTCATTATAACCAGTCTTATCTTTATTCTGCGATGTTAACATATCAGACATTCCCCACGCGCGCTGTGGAAGCAAAGATAAAGATATTGATTTAAAAACCACCCGCTCACGAGACAAGTGACAATCTGTCCTTTCATTTAAAATAACGGAGATATAAGTACTATCGTGTTTGCTAGTTTGTACCATGGTTGTTGGTTATAGTAGGGCGTCTGTCCTTGTGTAGCTCAGTATTGTTAAATCTAAAATATGCTATTTTCTAAACTATTATGTTTTTTAATTTTCACTTGTTCGGGTCTTTATTTAGTTATTGTAATATATTAACTTTTCACGTCCTGTGCTTTCTTCTTTTATTCTGTGATATTAAAATAACTCGCCACGAAGCAGTGGAAGCAGAGTCATAACCCCACTCTCCTTTCTTTTTGTCACGAAAGATAAACAACTAACAACAAAGAAACGCGCCAAGTTCTCAAGTTACCACACCCCGATCAAGTATTTGAAATAGACAATTAGTCTCTACAAGTTTAGACTTGTCTATCAGAAAGTATTACACTTGATGCTGTAATATCGATGGATGAGTCATACTGTTTGCCTTGTCTCAAACAAACCAAGGCGTGGGTTTTAATTTTACACTTAGTTAACAATATGTTAAAGAACTAAAAACGAACCAAGTCGTTTAACACTACCTAGTGTTTATATACATTGTTTTAATACATAAATGTTAGATATTTTAACTTCATAGTGACAAAATAAATATAAAAAAATTAGACTGCTTAGGCTATTTTCTTACATTGCGAAAACATATGTATATGTTTTAAAATGACATGAAAGAATGGGTAGGATTTAACACCTAACGAAAGCAGACACAAACAACTAAAACTTTTATAGTCTTTAATAACTTCTACTTATCGGAAACAAACACGAACAGATAAAATAATTGTGGTTATATATATTAACAACCTAACGAAAACAGACAAAGACAAGGACAGCCACATGGGGACAGATAAAAATATTTTTTTTTTCCACAGAACACACTTAACGAAAACAGACACAGACATATTTTTGTAAGACAGAAGACAAAACACGAATACCGAAGAATGAAAATAACAAAGACAGACACGAATAGAATCAAACACATAACCAGATATTGTTCCACAGAATAAGCTTAAACAGACACAGACATATATCTTTTAAATGACAGAGATATTTATATTTAACACAAAATACGAATAAAACAGAATAACATACGTTTTTGGTGGCTGGTCTTCAAAACAAGTGCTTTCTCAGAAGGTTTCAAAACAGTTGTTTCTTGGTCTCAGAGGTCTTTGCTGGTCGCGGGTTGTTCCATGAATGAGACAGGTCTAAAACAATTCTTTATTAAGACACAAGTTTGGAGTTCGCACTGCGCATGCGTGTACAAGTTGTTCCGGGCGAAGTCGATAATTTCAGAGTTCGTACGTGCGGCTTTGTGGGCGAATAGTGGAATCGATATGCAATTTTGTTCATTGTTTAATTGCACCCAGTAAGTAATTATTCCCTGGTCGGAAAATGGCTTTTACGCTTGAACAACGGAGGCAATTTATAAAAAAATTTAGCACAGATGCGCCGCGCACGTGTGCAATCAAATATTCAGAACTCAACCGCACGTGGCTTTGTTTCATGTGGCCACCCGTTATCGACAAAGTGATTCAACATCAAAGACAAAAAGTTTAATTACACAGAGCTGTTCACGCATAATTAATTGGTACCGTTGTCCCAAGATTTTACGTTCGTGCGTCAGGAAACAAAGTAATATAATTGCGTTCACCTTTTGACCTCACCTGTTTGTACATTGTCACAAAAAAGATGGAAAAACGCTGTTTAAAATAATTGAGATAGTTATTTTATTGGAGTCTTTGGTGGAAACGGAAAAAAATTAGTTACGCATAAACTACGTTGGGCTATCGAGCTATAACGGTTGAACAAAGGAGAAAATTTTCATTAAAAAACTAGCTTTCAAAACGAGCTATTCTTTAGTTAACATATAACTACGTGTTTCCAAAAACTAGATATTTTGTTTGTCCGCTCGTTAGTATGACACTGGTGTATATAAAAAAATATATATATATATGTATATTAAGAACTTAACACTTTATTGTAAAAAAATGATCAGTAATATTGTATACGACATGGTTAATATTTTAGCTAGATATATAAAGGTAGAAAACAGACACAAAACAAAATCCTTAGAAATCGTGGAATTAGTTTGCGTCTGGGTAGCGAGTAAGTATGTGGAAACTCGCCATCTAGTAATGACACACCTATGAACTTAACAAGCTGGAAACCAACTTTGTCCCGTATCAGTAATGTTTTATTATTTTTTATCGTTATTTCTGTAATTCCATAGGTAAAAATTATGCATTTGTAAAATGGAAAAATATAAAACAGTAAAAGTGTGAATCAAAACTATGCTAAGAAAATTGCGAAATATGAAAATTATAGTACAGAAGTATGAAATACCTATATGAAAATTATGCTGTTAAGTATGAAGTGGAAATATGAAAACCAATACCAGAAAAAATTTAAGAAATGGAGATATAAAAACATTATGAAATGGAAAATAGACTAAAAATCCAGGTAGAAAAATTATGAGATGAACACACGCGTTATGAAATGTAACGTTCTAAAGTACAAAAACTGTTTTAAAATATCACAGAGAAAACTCTGAAAATACATTTTATGTTTCAGAAGATATAAACTTTGGTTAATCTGAATTATTTTATTGTTATTAAAATGGAAGCTATTTTTAAGTCTGAAGTTCTTGCATTAACAACAGAAATTACAAAAAAAAAAAAAAAAGTTCAAGCCCTAAATGGTCTACCCAGATTACGGTCTTAGGTAATAAAACAGTCTTTAATACTCCAATTAATCCTCCATTAGAAATAGATAAAGATAAACATTATGAGATTGTCTACGTTAATTTAGAAACCTATTTTTTACCTTTTCTAACGATCACAAAGAAAATAAGCTAGTACATTTAAGAGGCGAAATAGTTAGTCTAAGATTTCATGTTAGAGACATCTAAACTTTATCTCACAAAAATATATGAACGAGTAAAATTAAATATTTTTGGCCCCCAAAAAAGAATAATACAGCTGTTGCTATTAAAATAAAGGCAGAACCTGGAACAGGTGCTTTAGCGTTAACAAAAAGACAGATAAACAAATTACAAAACGCATGTTCTCAAACCAAAGGAGTTGATATTACTTTGAGTGTAAAACAAGATTAAACATAACAGGAAGCTTGGTTGAGGTTTCTTAGCTGCTTTAGATAGTATTGTTTTATCATTACTTAAACAGCTGTTCCTGCTATAACAAAAACCTTAGGAGTTGGGGCATTACCTGGTTTAGCTTCTAGTGGTGTTCTATAGAAGTTTCGTACACGACGGGAGAGTGTACCTCTAAATTAATAAACTGTCCCCGCTTTAGGAAAATGAGTTTAGTGACGGACGACATATTCGAAGTAGAGATGGCAAAAAAGAAAATTAGTTGGGACCTGCCCGCACAGATAGGTTTTTTCGTGTATCAATACGCCAAATTACGCATGTTAGAGTTTTACTATGACTGCTTATATAAATTTGTAGATAGGGCAGACTTTCAGTTGTGCGAGACAGACACAGACAGCCTTTACTTGGCCCTTAGTTCAGACAACTTAGCAGACGTTGTTAAGCCCGCTATGCGACAGGAATTTTATAGTACCTACCACCAATGGTTCCCCGCCGAAGTGTGCCCCGACCATAGAGCCGACTTTGTAGCTACCGAGGGTAGGACGCGCGTAGTTTGTCAGAAATGCCGCGAACAGAAATTACACGACAAACGGACACCGTGCCTTTTTAAATTAGAGTACGAAGGCAGAGGGATGATTTCCCTCTGTAGCAAGACTTATCACTGTTTTGGCGACTACGACAAGACAACAACAAAAGGCTTGAACAAACACCACAACAAAGTAGACAAAAATACATTCTTAGAAGTACTCAACACCACACAAGCACAGGGCGGGAAAAATATCGGGTTCCGAACACACAACTCTGCCATATACACGTACGAGCAACACCGCAACTCTTTGTCTTACTTTTACATCAAACGACAGGTGCATCCCGACAACGTCACCACATCACCCCTCAACATCTAAACTCTCTGCACACAGATACAACACAAATCCAATACAATAACTCTCTACCCATATATCTCTCTAACACACCAAAAGCCATACATAAACTCGCTATCCACAATCTCTCTTCCATATTACAACACGCGCACAGATACCTAGACAGGTATATACACGCACCCAACACCCAATACAACACGCTTCTCTCTGCTCTTTCTTACGACGTGACGACATCCCTCACGGTCTGGTCTGCAGCTGTACCTCGGTGCTATATTTATTATAACCCCTTTGTTATGTAAATATCGTATAATCCAAATCTGTGATCATATTTGAATACACACTGTCTTTCCAATATATATATATATATATATATATATATATATATATATATATATATATATATATATATATATATATATATATATATATATATATATATATATATATATATATATATACTCATATAATGTTAAAATATACTGTACATATATGCTCCTGTTTGTTACTACTATTTGCGCCTCTCTGTTTTGTTACTACAAAACACTATTGAATATAAAATAAAACTATATTAACTAACATCTTTGTTATCTATGTCTATATACCTGTTGTAATATATGTTTAACTGTTGTCTAAATATATCGTCTTCCTGTTGTAACATAAATAGCATCTCTCTACTGTATGTCTAAATATATCGTATAACTGTTGTCTAAATATATGTAAAATAAACAACAACATAGCAACCTGCACATAACAACACACTACCAGGACATCAGGAAGTCACCCCGACTAAAATATATCGCTATATAAAAAGGCAGCTCCGCCTGATGCTCCACCACATTTTCCTTATATAAAAAGTCACGCGCCTGCAGCGCGCCTGCAGATTTTTTCCTTATATAAAAAGTCACGCGCCTGCAGAAATACGACCCGTAGCGTACATGACATACTACTGTTGTCACCCTTTTTGAAAATCGGTGTTATTATGGCAATCTCCCAATCCTTTGGTATGGTCTTGTTGCACCACGCTGCCTGTAGGACCTTTAGGAGTAATAGGTCGCCTGCTGCTCCCATGTACTTAACCATTTCTGGTGTTATGCCATCATGTCCTGCTGCTTTGCCCATCTTGATTTTCTCCAGTGCTGCCTTCAGTTCTTCCATCTTTATGTCATCTTCATCACCATTGGTTTCCCCTTCTGTGTCAGTGGTTATCATTTCTGATGCTTGACCTTGCTCACCATCCAGGAGTTCTGAGAAATATTCTTTCCATCTTTCCATTACTTCTTTTGGGACAGTACGCAATTTGCCTTGCTTGTCCTTTATAAATTTAAGAGGACGCCGTTTTTCCTTCCTCATATTCTTTAGGATCTTATAGAATCAATTTCTGGTTTTCTTGCGCATCGCTTTCTTTTTTTTCTCCTAATTCTTCCCATGACTTCTGATTTGTTGCTAGCATCTTGTTCGTTGCTTCTGTTCTGAGTATCATATATTCTCCGTATTTCTCTGTTTTTCATGTTGTGTTTTTAGCTCCTAAGTATTGTTTCCATGCCATTTTCTTCTCTCTTATTTTCTCTTTGACTTCCTCTGTCCACCAAGATGTCCTCTTTCTCTTGTTCCCAAGTCGGACCTCACCACATGCTTCTGCAGCAGCTGTCTTTATGATGTCCTTGAATTTAAGCCAGAGGGTTTCCAAGTCATCAGGCTGTTCTTCTACGTTGCTCACCGCTGCAGCAATAAGCCCCTGATATCTGGTCTTAATTTCTGGCTCTCTCGGCTTGTAGGTCTTAGTGCTCATTTCTCCAGTTCGTTTACTTAGTTTCTTGCGTGATGTTGGGCAGTTCCTAGGCTGAGCAACTCTTTCAGTTGTTCTTTTGATTGTAAGCAGGTAGTGATCACTTCCAATCTCTGGCCCCCTCCAGACTCTAGCATCCCGGACATATTTGAATGAGCTCCTCCTAACAATAGCATGGTCGATCACTGACTTCTTATTCTTTGTTTGTTCACACCTAGTGTATGCATGTATGTGCTTATGGGGGAACTTTGTATTGGTAATGATCAGATTCTGCTCACTGCAGAATCTAAGGAGTCGCTTTCCATTGTCATTGAGAGTATCTTCTCCATATCTTCCGATAACTCCACCCCATCTAGCATGGTCATTTCCAGCTCTGGCATTGAAATCTCCAAGCATGATAATTTCATCTAGGCAGTCATCCACTGTCCTTTGAAGCAGCTCGAAGAATTCCTCCTTGACCTCTGCTCTCTCATCCTCATTTGGCCCTTATACTATGCCCAGGTTGACTATGGTTTCTCCTTCTTTTAGTTTTACAACCATAATGCGCTCCGAGACAAAGTTCCATCCCTTGATCTTTTTAGTTTTTGGCCACAATGCAACCCACGCCCCCTTTAGTTCTTTCAGATGGGGGTACACCACTGTAGAGCAGCGTGTTGCCATCGAGAACCATAACTTCTTGTCCTTCTTTCTTTGTTTCTGTTAAAGCCAGGATTTCTAATTTGGCTTTCCTCATCTCTTCCACCAGCTCCTCTTCTTTCCCATTTATACTTCTTGTGTTCCATGTTAGAGAGGTTGGTAAGAAAACGAAGATGGCTGTATACCGCTCCACCTATGTCCCAGTCTTGACATATGGATGCGAGTCATGGGCAATGACTACAACCCATAAAAGCCAGATCCAAACCTCAGAAATGAGGTATCTGAGGAAGGTGGTTGAAGTAACAAGAAGAGACATGGTACGCAACCAGACGATACGTCAAGGCCTAAAATGCCACCCCCCTACAGACCCAAGTAGAACAGTCCCAACTAAGATGGTTTGGCCATGTCTGCAGAATGGGAGAAGATCGGCTACCACGACAAGCATGGGAAACAAAGAGCCAAGGATCCAGACCCCGATGACGACCCAGAGTCCGCTGGGAAGACAACATTAGACAATCTTTGAAGGACCGAGGACTAGAATGGAACCAGGCCAGGAGGAAGACAGCCGATAGAATAGTCTGGCGCTCTCTCTTCCAAACCTCTTCACCTCACGGTAGAAGGGGAACGACTAAGTAAGTAAGTAAGTAAGTGTTCCATGTTTCGTAAGTCGTAGTCCGTTCCAGTTCGTCGCCTTTAGAATCAGTCCGGTTTTCTCTCTTATGTTTCTCGTAATCTGGTTTTTAAACAAACAGGTGATTGGCCTGTTGTGCCTTTGCATGATGGAGGGGCTGCCTCCTTACGGCCTCCATGCAGCCGCCCTCCTTCTTTTTCAGCCGGGCTTGGGACCGCACTAGGCGGAGTTGGTAAATACGATTCAATCCTGCAAAAGTTCCATCTCCGAGGGATTTTGTGTTAGAGGTGTTCCAAATCTCGGCTTCGTGTATCGCATCTTTTCTATTTAGAGCCTTTTGCGTTATAGACTTCCATTCTTAGTAAGTTTTTCTTTCTATCCATATGTTGTTTTCCCTAATCGGTCGTGTTAGTGAATTTATATCGAATTTCGGTTTGGAAAACCACAGGATTTCTCGAGGCACTGACACCTTTTCTATCAAATATCTTCAAAACTTCTCCATCCATCCAATTTTTCTTTTATCTGCACATAGTTGGAGTTCTCCCGTGTAAAAGAAGATTATTATCACCCCTGTCTGTCATTTCATTTTCCTTTACGATCCCTAAGTCTAACCTATGCATCGTACGCTTTTTATTATCCATGTAAACTACAGTAGCTTTTTCGATCGGTTTTGTGTAGGCTGCTCTTCCGTGATTGGCTGAACCTGGGAAAAAAAAATAGTAATGTATTAGCTTGTATACCTCTGTCCTATTTTTCTGTTTTCATTCATTTACTCGAATACTAAGCATGTGTTTTCAACATGTGACATAGGCCCTTCCTTTTCTAGCTGTTACTTAGTGCAGCTTTCTTTGAAGACACATGCTGCATTTATTCGTCCTTTGTCTTTCGTTCTATCGTAATGGAGTTTCGGCTAAGAAAATCAGCACCCACATCCTGCCTTCTTTGATACCGATTTAGCTTTTCCAATTCCCTTCTTCCCGTTCTATTTGTCATCCATGCCCCTAATGCTGGCGAATTTGGGTCTGTATGTTTCATCTGAATATTACAGCCCTGTTTTTCCTGTTATGTAGTTGCGGGTTTCCCTCGCACTTTCCTGGATATTTGATTTTGGGTAAATGATTGTTTATTCTTAGCCAGCTCATGGGGTTCAGCCTGCAATCTAGACTGTATGGGATGTTTCTTGTCCCCTCTCGCTCCAATAGTGAGAGTACCCATGGTCGCTGGTTTGTATGTAGACCTTTTGAAATGACTCTTCCGTCGACTGTCTGTATCTACGTTGGTGTACTCTAGTCAAGAATTTATATACTGGTTAATGTCTTCAGTAATACCTTGCCAGTAGTACTGGGGGCTATTCTTTGTTTTGTGGCACCATTACCCAGGGGTTCCCTCAAAGTTAGTATGTGCCCCCATTCCATAACCTTATTTCTGTAGGTGGATGGCACAATAATTTGACCATGACTTTTTGTCCCCCTGTCAGCTTTCCTGTGCTCGAGTCCATTATCCATATAGAAATATCCATTTCTTGGAGTGTTATGTATTTTTGGCAGTTTGCCAAAGCAAGGCTCCTATGTGCTATCAGCTGATTGAACCTTTTTCTATTCAGTCGAATGAAATTTTAATTTGGTGTCTCTCTCTATGTTCCTGGAGTCAGACCTGATCTGGATCTCTGCCATTACTATAGGTTTTACAGGGTCTCATAAGAAGACATATCTACGCCCCAATATCAGGGAGTGGAAGGGATCATCTATAAGGTGACCATATTTTCAAAACCCTAATCCGGGACAAAATAGTAGATTTGACCTATTTCAATGCAAAAAATCGGGACAAAAGGGTAAAGCAAAGGTCAAAAGTCGGGACATGTATCGGAAAAAAAAGTTGATGTCAATTAAAAATAATATACATTTTATATATACATTTGAATAACATTGAATAACATACATTTTACTGTATAAGTTTAACTACCTAAACTAATGAGAGAAAAACATCAATAATCCTTACTTAAGGTGAAGCCGAGTTACTGTACTTTTCAGACGAGTGGATTTTTATCAATAGGTCCTTCTTTGCAAGCAGCATCTTAAAAAACTCGACACATGTTTCCTGACAGTTCACTTTGGTTGTCAACATAGCTTTCAAAGTTTCAACACCTAGCTGTGTTTTATCACTTGCCCATAAGCTGTTCATTAAAGAAAACACTCTTTCTGTGGCAGCATTTGTTCCAGGTAGACAGAAAAAAAAACTCTGCCAACTTCAAAATATTTGAAAATGTCACATTATTGTTTTTGAAGTGGGAAACCATTTCAATCCAACGTTGTGGTGGCAAAGTTTTTTTGGCACTCCATTCACTAATTTTCTGAGAAGTAACAAACTGCTTCATATAGACATATTCGTCATAAATTTCATTTCTGTAAAGTGGGCTGAAGGTAATGTTTGAATCACTAGTGATGATGCTATCTCAATATCTGCCCAAATTGGTATTCTGTTCAGCGTTACCCAGCTGTAGGATTCTAGGTCTTGAAAATTTTTTGCAGCCCATTTATTCAAATAATTGAAAGCTGTTTCATAGAACGAACAAACGCTAGCATGAAACTTTTTCACATTCTCCTTTGGAAGTCCTTCCATTTCCAGCTTTTCAAGGATTAGCTTAACTCTTGATGGCAAGAAACAGTCTTCCAGATTGGACTTCAAAATAGTTTTCAACCTGTTGATGCTGTCAATGACTTCAAACACAGTGAACGTCTGTCCCTCTATTTTTTGCACTGCTTCGTGGAATGGAGAGGCCTGACTGTGAACAAAAACAAGCCATGCCTCAGATAGAGGATTTTCAAAGAATGTCTGTATAAAAACTGGGCATCTGTCTTGAGATTGAAAATAGGATTTTAGAGGCAGGAACATCTGAAGAACCCTTTCAACAGCAGGCAGCAGAGCAAGCCACCTAGACTGAGCATAACCTAAGATCATCTGGAAGTCTGTTTCCACAAACTGGCAAAACTCCTTGAGTCTTTCAACTCGTACTGTGTATGATTTGAAGAGTAGATAAATTTTAGCAATAATCAGCTCGACATCAACAGGCAGTACATCTGCAGCTGTTCGAACAGTGTTGTGGAAAATATGACCTGTACACCCAACTCCTATAAGACCATGTCCAAGGTTTTCTTGCAGTTTTTTGAAAACATTGTTCTGTCCTTTCCTTTCAGCACCTCCAAAATTGGAATTTGTGTTGTCTGCGCATAATCCAACTACTTTCCTGTCTAAACCATTTTCAGTTATGCAGTCATTAAGAAAACTACTTACAATATCAGATATTTTACCTGGCAATGACTTTAACTCTAATATTTTAATTTTCACTCCATTACTGTGATCAAAGTATCTGACAAGCAAAGGAAAAATCTTGAATTCTTTGTGGATGGATGCATCTGTCAGTACAGAAATAAATGTAGACTTTTCTAGGTTACACCTTAGCTCATTTAGAATATGGGGTGCCAAGACATTTCGAATAATGGCTTCTGTTTTCGTACCTGCACATGCAAATTTTGGCTCTAAAGTAACCTGAAGTAATTTTGATGTGCAATCCATAGACCTGAAAGTATGATTGTGTAGCACTGTATGATATGCAAAGGCGCCTTCTATAGCAGCCAATTGCTCTTCTTGGTCACCAATTTTATCAGCTCTGAAGAAAGTCGTTAACGACGAGCTTGATGCAGCTGTAACGACGGCTCTCTTATGTTTCTCACTGCTTATGTGGTTCTTAATATCACCACGTCCACTATGGCTTATCGAAAACCCGGAGGCACATATATTGCATCGTACATTGAAGTTTGATGTACTCTTTTTAATAAACGGATATTCCTTTTGTAAATCTTCATTGAAACTGCATTTACGCTTTGGTACCATTTTCTTACAACAATAACAAAATATGCACAAATAGTTCACCGTTTAAATTAAATAAACGTATACCGTACGCAAAATCGTGGTACTTAACCACTACCTAAAATTTCAAATAACTGCGAATATCACATTGGAACTACAAAACTAATTCGCGGTCATGACAACCTCTTGTGCTGTTTCGGCGCCAGTTCACTAATAATTAAAAATTCCCTCAAGTCAGCCACGAAATAATAATTTTTTTTTAAATCTGTGAGATTTATGCCACATTGGCAAATTCGTCCAAAACCGGGACAAATTGGCGTCCCGGATTGCATCGAAAAAAAGTCGGGACAAATTATCAAAAATGGTCGAAAACCGGGACTGTCCCAGAAAAACCAGGACGTCTGGTCACCTTAATCATCTAGTACTGCTGCATTTATCTCCCCTTCCACATAGCGACAACTGACCTGAATCTTTGATATGGGCACAGTTAGAGGTAATGCTCCCTTGAGTGGCCCTTGAATATCTACTGTTTCTTTGGTGTATTGTTCAGGGCGCACCAGAGATGCACAAACGATCGCGTCATAAGACAACCCGGTGTCATACATCCCGGTGACTTGTTTGCCATTCACGATCACTATCTCTTGTATAGGTGGGTGACGGAGGCTTTTCTGACTCACTGTCAGTTCCTTCCTATCAGAAGTCCTCACCTGTAGACATGCAGCATGATGAAGAGGTTTTTTCCGCCCACATTCATTCGTATTGTGGTTGTTCATTTTGCAGAACTTACGCCATTTTTCTTACTTTCTTGAAGGCTTCCTGTCGTATCCTGGAGGGTTCTTGTCTTTGTAGTTAGTTCTTTGTTTATTTCTAGCTGTATGGTCCTGATTTTGACCTTCTTTTTTAGACTCGGTGTAATCTTGTGGTTTAAAACTGTCTCCCTGCTTCCTCTTATTTCCTGGCATTTCTGTCTGAGCTGCTAGATATTTATGTGACAGTATTGCCTCCCCTGCTTTGCAGTAGTGGTCCAACAATGGCCAAAACTCAAGAGTATCTAAAGTGGATCGTCAAAGGTGTCTACCTTCGCACTAGATTAGTCTTGGCAGAGATGTAGATAGAAGGGTAATGACGCTTCTATCCCACGGGAGAGTTCACAAGATATTCAGAAAAGCGAAAACAATGCTGCATTGGCTGAGCACGTTAATTCTATGATCAGCCGACAACTTTTGTGAAGGATTAAGCAATTATTAGTTTCAGCTAGTTAAGCCCCTCACCCTGATTTACTCAGTGACATTCGTATTATTCTGATATAGCTCTGTTTAGAGTAAGTTTAGTAATTTGACTGAGACAAACATGCAGTACATTTAAAAAGATTAAATCGAAGTTAAATTAGTACATAAACAAATAACAGATTTAATAATCATTTAGTTTTAACAAGGGTTAAAATAATTGAATAGCTTAAAAGAAAATGTTCATCATTCAATTATAGTAGGTTTTATGAAAAAAAGTTCACTTTGGCAGCTTATAGATTTCACTTAGCTGCCAATAGTAGTTTCTGCTACCGCTGATTGGTTCTGTGCAGATGGGTCACCGGAGTTCTCGCGTCTCTGGTCAAGATAAAAGGTGCAGCACGTTCCCAGTAAAATCAAGGAGCAACTGCCAAGCTGGTCCCGCGTTTCTATGTCATTCCACTTCTACCCAGAGATAAGTACCCTTACTGGTACCACCACCAGCAACAATGGTAAAAGAATAGAAACGGAACGCTCTCCTGAGTATTGCGTTTCCCGACATATACTTATGTGTCCCCTTTCTACTATTCTACCATCCCACTTATCTCAGAATTTACCCTCGATGAGAATTAAACTTAATCCCTCGACAGAAAACTTTCTTTACATTTAAATTGAATAGCTTTATCTTTACTTCATTAACAACAGAATGAATAAAGCGAGAACAGCCTTTGCTGTTCTCAACAACATTTGGAAGTCTTCCCAGTACAGCACAAACACCAAATTAAGACTGTATGAGAGCTGTGTACTTTCTGTGCTTCTCTATGGTGCGGAATGTTGGAGAGTAACAGAGAAGGAAATGTCGAAACTGTCCTCCTTCCACACAATCTGCCTAAGGAAAATTTTCCGAATCTTTTGGCCAAACACCATCAGCAACCAAGAACTACTTATTCGGAGTAACCAGGAGGACATGCACACCATCATAGCTGGCAGACGCTGGAGTTGGGTTGGCCATGTCCTCAGAAGGGACCCTGATACCATCACAAGAACAGCTTTGCTATGGACTCCCGAGGGAAAGCGAAAGAGAGGCCGACCAAAAACAACTTGGCGGAGAACTGTGGAAGCTGAGATGCAAAGAATGAACCACAGTTGGGGCACTGTACGAAGGATGGCCACCGACCGAGCAAAGTGGAATCAATTTGTTGCTGCCCTACAAGACGCCACCAGGCGTGATGGCCACTGACTGCTTTGACGGTTGGCGGTTATGGATCAAAGAAGAAGAAGATCTTTACTTTACATTTAAATGAAAGGTTAATAGTACAGATAGAATATGTTTACATTTACATTTCCACTGATGGAAAAGTGTTCACAAAATAAATTGAATATGTTTTCATTTACATTTACACTGATTGAAAAGTTTCAAACTTTCATTAACTTTAAAGTGAATATGTTTACATAGACATTTACACTGTTTTGAAACTGTAAGTATTATACTTAGAATTTACATAATTTCTTTCATCTTTCCCTCCCTGTTCCATATGGAACGTGGGACTTACTTATGCTTTTAGTTCTCTTTAAGAGATTAGCAGTAAAGCAGTCACCAGCCCTTGCAGTGGTGGTTCATGAAATCAACATTCTATACGCTGAGGTTATCAGCCTCAAATGACTTGGACATCCACTAGCGATTTTCACATATTAATATTCACATGGTAATATATACATATTAGTTCACATGTTAGTAATGACAAATATAGAATGTAAAATGACAACTTACGCCAATCCTGGCTCACATACTTTTTGCTCAGATGAATGAAGTTAAGGCGCTTGATTAGGCCTCTTACATGTGTTCTTAGGGTTCGTTACTTTTATAAGATAATTCCCTCTATGACTGTGTGTTTCAGCTTCCTCAGCCTTCCTTATTAAAATGGTTTTCCTGGGCTATGTAAGTCCTTCAAGATTGTTTCACACAGTCCAGTCTGATAAATGGAAATCTGAATTCTAGGCTTCACTCTGGCAGTGTCTGATTTTGTCTTGGCAAGCGTGAACCTGACAGTGTCTTAACTCGGAAACGCATCAGGTTATATTCACTGTCCTCTCCGCATCTGTTTGTTATGAAGCTAAGCAAAAGCACCAATCATTTTCCAAGATGAATGTTGGGTGGGGTAATTTCAAAATATTCCGACATGGAATAATTTTGCTCGTGATGCAAAGGTCACGTTTCCCGTATATGGACTGAAAACATCTGTTTGCATGGCAGGCAAACTCACCAATACATCACTAAACTCATACGACAATGTGTGTAAGATGTAACATCTTATTACTTTATCGAAAGTAATCTTGTCAGTCCTGTCTGTCCAAAATGTGTCATCCCATATTAACAGCTTTGCGACGAGCGCAGTCTCGCCTTATCAGCAATTAAACACATTCGCTGGGCGATTTAGTGTTAAGCTGATGTCTGATGTCGGCCGCTGCCGATATTAAGCAACATGGTTGTCGATAATTTTATCTCAGCCGCTCCTGCAAATGCTTAGGGAAGGGATGGGTAACAAACAGACGTGATGACTTATATCTGAGAGGGGCGTAAGAATGAAAATACCAAATATCTGCTACACATAGCAGAGAAAGAAAGAAGGTGCGACAATTGAAAGCACGCAATAAAAATCAGTACAAAAACGTAACTGATAATGCCGTAGTGAAACAGAGGTCGAGATCGAAGGGTCGCCCCATTCTATCACAATCTCTCAGCAACTCTTAACACGTCTTCCAGCCTCTCTGCTCCTTGTTACATAAGAAAGTTCCTCATTTCTTGAGGCATGGAATCTTTCACTTCCTCCATCATAATAATTTCCTTCAAATCCTCGTAAGTTTTTTTAAACTTACCTATGCAACTTCACTTGAAAATGCCTCATGGTTGTTTGACAAAGCAGTCATTTGTGTGCAAGTGTGGATGATTTGTTATTTTATATAACTGTATTAATGAATGAATAGTTTAAAATCTAGTGTACGAAAGCCACATATTCATTTATTCACACACATACCATACTTATTCATATATATCCATATAAGTGCATAATTATATGCCATATCACTAGTTTAAAAAACTTGGAGTCGGAGTCGGACTTCTAAAATTTCCGAAATTGGAGTTGAAACGTTTTTTTGGCCGACTCCACAAACTTGGTTTTGGTGTTAAGTTCTTAACAGAATGGGACAGGCTTCTACAGCAGAACATGGCCGTTGATCAAGAAATAGAAAATGTCAAGGCAAGATGTTTGTATATGCTTTGTTGTTGTTGTTGTTGTTTAACTAGGGCTGGTTATTTTCTCGCTCTTTGGCAGCCAAAACCAAGTTGACGACTCCTTGGTATTATCTACACTGTAGATCTAGGCTTTTCTGCCATCCCGAAACGTGTTGAGTTAAAGTCATGAGCTCCAGTTTCTCCAGCTTGGTTTGCATTTAAAGGATCGTCACATCTGATCCCTATGCAAGAAGAATCTCTTAGTCAAGTTTCACGTAGACTTCCCTCAGCTAGAGATACTTTTCAAGGTCCGTCAAAACTGAGCCCTGTGATAATTTTGAACCAAAGCTTCAAGGCCCCCATTTTCAGAGTTACTTTTTCTACACATTGCAGAAAACGACATCATCACATTAGAAGAGCAATACCAAAAAAAAAAAAAACAACAACTTTTGTTGATTGGAGAGAATATCCATAATTAAAGAAAGCTTTACTCCCCCACAGAAAGGGAACTGTTTTGGACTGATGTCATCATCATAACCCTCCACTCCCAAAGGAGCTTAGGCCTTCAACAAACACATGCCAAGTCCTCCTGTCACGTGCCATCATCTCAAGTTCTTTCCACGTTCTCCTCATCATTTTCACATCTGTTTCCAGCTCTCTTCTCCATGTGCTTCTTGGTCTACCTCTGCCTCTCTTGCCCTGGGGGTTCCAGAACAAGGACTGCCTTGTAATGCTATCAACAGGTTTCCTCAGTGTGTGTCCTATCCATCGCCATCGTCTTTTTCTCATCTCTTGTTCCACTGGCACTTGCCTAGTTCTTGTCCTCAGTTCCACGTTGGTAACCTTGTCATACCATTTCAATCCCTCTATTCTACACAAGCACCCATTTATGAAAGTCTGTAGCTTTTTGGTTGTTGTCTTTGTTGTTCTCCATGTCTCAGAGCCATACAATAGGACTGACTTCACATTTGAGTTGAAGATTCTTATTTTCGAGTTGGATCCAATTTATCTTGATCTCCATATATTTCCCAATGCAATGAAAGCTCCTCTTGCTTTTTGTATTCTTATTTTGATACCACTGTCTGTCCCTCCAACTTTGTCTATATTGCTGCCAAGATATGTGTACGATTCTACTTCTAGTATTGGTATTTCTTCAACCATGTTATCATTACCTGCATTTATTCTCATTATCTTAGTCTTTTCTCTGTGTATTTTCAGACCCTATTGCTGTGACCTCTCATCGAGTGTTTTCAATTTGTCCTGCATCTGATTACGGTTATGGGAGGGATTACAATGGTATGACAAGGTTACCAACGTGGAACTGATGACAAGAACTAGACAAGTGCCAGTGGAACAAGAGATGAGAAGAAGACGATGGCGATGGATAGGACACACACTGAGGAAACCTGTTGATAGCATTACAAGGCAGTCCTTTTTCTGGAACCCCCACAGCAAGAGAGGCAGAGCTAGACCAAGAAGTACATGGAGAAGAGAGCTGGAAACAGAGGTGAAAATGAAAAGGAGAACGTGGAAAGAACTTGAGATGATGGCACGTGACAGGAGGACTTGGCATGTGTGTGTTGAAGACCTATGCTCCTTTGGGAGTGGAGGGTTATAGATAGAGGGGAACTCCATAATGCCTCATCAATTTCCTAAGTGATTCTCTGTCTACACTGTCAAATGCCTTTTCGTAATCCACAAATCCGATGTATAGTGGTGAATTCCATTCCAGACTTTGTTCAACTATTATTTTCAAAGTGGCTATCTGGTCTGTACATGATCTGTTTTGTCGAAAACCCGCTTGTTCATCTCTCAGTTTCATGTCTATGGACTCTTTTAATCTCTCAGTGATAATCCTGTTTAATACTTTTTCCTGGCACTGATAGTAACATTATTCCTCTATAACGTGTGCACTCTTGTAAATTTCCCTTCTTAAGCAACTTAACCAGATATCCTTCCTTCCATTCTGCTGGTATCTCTTCCTTTTTCCCAGACTTTACCAAGTAATTTATATAACATCTCTGTAGCCGTGTCGATATCTGCTTTGATTGCCTCTGCTGGAATGCCATCAGCTTCGTTGGTCTTTCACCGTTAATTTGAAGCTCTACTTCTGCTGGCTGGATGTCAGGGGGGTTTTGTGGAGCTGGTCTGAGAAGGTCCTCAAAATATTCTGTCCACCTCTTCATTTGCTCTTGTATATTGCTGAGCAGTTTTCCATTCTTGTCTTTTATGAGGCAACTTGTTTGCTTGTATTTCCCTGTTAGCTTCTTTGTGCTGCTATACAGTTCTCTCATATTTCTTTTGGCTGCAGCATCTTCTGTCTCTCCTGCCAACTCCTCAATTTACTTCCTCTAGTCTCTTTTGATACTTCTTTTTACTTCTGTATTTGCTTCTGTGTACATTTCTTGGGCCTTGGCTTTGGAACGTCTGGTTTTGCTTGTGTTTAAATCTGCTTTCTTGTTTTTTCTGTCTTTTATCTTATTCATGGTTTCTGTTGTTATCCATGCTTTTTGTTGTCGTCCCCTTTTCCCCAGTATTTCTTCACATGTCTCATTCCATACAGTTTTGATTTGCTGCCAACAGTCTTCTGTATTCTCTACATCTTCCAGCTGTTGGAGCACTTGGAATTTGTTGGATATTGTGACCGCAAATTTGTTTCTTGATTTCTTAGATGTCCTACATTAAACTGCTGTCTATAATTTTGCATTGTTGCATATCTTTCGAGTTTCATTTTAACTTTGGCTATCAGAAGGGGGTGATCTGATGCCACATCTGCTCCTCTATATACCTTTACATCCTGCAATGATGATCTAAACTTCTTGTTTATGCATATATGATCAATCTGATTTTCTGTTCTATGGTCTGGTGATATCCATGTTGCCTTGTGTATTCTCTTATGTGGAAACATGCTTCCTCCTATAGCCAGTTGATTTGAAGCACAGAAGTTTGAGAATAGTTCCCCATTTTCATTCATTATTCCTAGCCCATGTTTTCTCATGACTTCTTCAAAGCCGGTGTTGACTGTACCTATCTTTGCATTCATGTCACCCATCAAAATTGTCATGTCTCTTCTTTTTACTTTTTCCATAATTTCCTGTAGTCTAGTATAAAATGCTTCTTTCACAGACTCTTCTTTGTCATTAGTTGGTGCATAACATTGGATGACATTTACATTTATTTTCTTTTTGCTGTTTTAAAAGTAGCTGTTATTATTCTGGGTCCAACAGCTTCCCATTCCGTGCTTCTTTAAATAACATAAGAGCTACCTGTCGTAGATTTGCGATAGGGGAGTTGTATACAATGTTGTTTACAGGAATAATTCAGGCGGATGCGCGTGACTTTTATATAAGGAAATACTCTGATAGATTCAGGCAGATGCGCGTCAGGCGGATACGCGTGACTTTTTATATAGCAATATATTTTAGCCGGGGTGACTTCCTCTGACGATCAGCTTGCTTCCTGTTGTCCTATATTAGTTTAATTGTTGTGTGTAGGTTGTTGTTGTGTGTTGGATGTTTACAATATGTAGACGATATTTATATTACAACAGGTAGACAATATTTAGTTATACATATATTTACGTATATTACAACAGTTATACATATATTACAAAACAGGTGTTACAATATATATTACAACAGTTATACGATAGTTATAGGTAACAAGGAGTTTAGTTAATATATTTTATTTTTCAAATAACATTATAGGATCATATATTGGCAAGAGCCGTGTGCAGTATTAGTAATCAGTAGTAACACATAGGAGTATAAATTGGCATTGTACAATATTTATATGATAACACACATGATCACGTATTGGAAGACGGGAGGTGTGTACAATATTTATATGAGTATTATATTGGAAGACGGGCGGTGTGTACAATATTTTTATGAGTAGGGGTACATATTGGAAGACATAAAATGTAATATCACAGGTACGTTCTAGGCTGCAGACCAGATCAATTATAGAGGTTGAGATGTGTCGTCACATTGTCGTCGTAAAAATAGGACAGAGAGTGCACATGTGTGGTATGGTTTTGGTTGGTGTACATAGTGGCAGAGAGATATTTTTTGGGTAGGGAGTTTATGTGTTGTATTGTATGTTGTATTGTGTTGGGGTGATGACTCATGGGTGTTTTCGTCTGTAGGTATCTGTTCGCGTGCATATACCTGCCTAGGTATCTGTGTGGTATCGTTTTTCGTTGGTGTTGCGTACATAGTGGGAGAGAGATATTTTAGATGTTGAGGGGTGACGTGGTGACATTGTCGGCATGCACCTGTCTTTTGATGTAGAAATAAGACAGGGCATTTCTGTGTTGTTCGTATGTATATATGGCGGAGTTGCGTGTTCTGAAACCTACATTTTTCCCGCCCTGTGCTTGTTGCGTGTTGAGAACCTCTAAGAACGTGTTTTTGTCTATGGTGTTATGTTGTTTGCTGAGACCTTTTATCGTAGTCTTGTCGTAATTACCAAAACAGTGGTAAGTTTTGCTGCAGATGGAAATCATCCCACTACCTTCGTACTCTAATTTAAAAAGGCCCGGTGTCCGTTTGTCAAATAATTTTTGATCGCGGCATTTCTGACACACGAGGCGCGTTTTACCCTCACTAGCTATGAAAACGGATCTATGGTCAGGGCACACTTCGGCGGGGAACCGCTGGTCGTAAGTACTATAAAATTCATGTCGCATATCGGGCTTAAGAACGTCCGCTAAGTTACTCGCGCTAAGGGCCAAGTAAAGACTGTCTGTATCTGTCTCGCATAACTGAAAATCTGTCCTATCTACAAATTTATCTAGACAGTCGAAATAAAATTCTAACATGCGCAGTTTAGCGTATTGGTAAACAAAAAATCCTATCTGCGCGGGTAGGTCCCAACTAATTTTCTTTTTAACCATTTCTACTTCGAATATGTCATCAGTCACTAAACTCATTTTTCTAAACCGGGGGCAGTTTATTAATTTAGAAGTACCCTCCCCGGTTGTGTACGAAACCTCTACATGCTTCGCCTTATTGGTCAACATCTTACCATAGGCAGCGTTACCTAACAGTTTCATTGTTTCGCTAGTTATTGCGTAGGCAGGATCTGTATCACCCTGTCGACGCGCTTCCGAAACAGTATCCCCAAACTGTTTAAAACACGTCGCCGGCGTATATTCAATCACCTGGTATATACAGGTGACTTCTAAGCCTGTGCTCAGGTACCAACGAAGCATAGGCGTTGCTAACATAATTTTTTCATCCACGTAACTGCCGATCAACGTCCTTCTGGGGGTTGTCAGGAGTTTATGTTTTTCGGTGTATTCCCGCATGAAAGATCCAATATCATCTCTCGTGACGTCAACATTTTTAAAAATGGGCGTCATTTTCGAGAAATGCTCTTTCAAGTTATCGGGGACAATAATATCACACTCGACTAAGCCAAACAAGGTCTCATCTAGCACAGAGGCGAGAATCTGTTCTTCCGTTAACGGGTACCGATACTTATTATAAGACGGTTTCAGGGTCGGGAAGGTGGCGCTCAGAAATCGACCGATTGATCGATCGGTTTTCTTCAAGTTTTGCCACTTACATTCCCACATTTCTACCAAGGTGACGTCACACTCGGTCTTCAAATATGCACCAATCTCCGCGTCTTTTCATACAACTCAGCCAAAGGTTTTTTATTGACTGGGTTAATATCACGACCGGTAGTTAGTGGGCAGTTAGGATGCCCATGGAACAGACAGCCATGGACCTGGTAGATGGTGCGAGAGTCTTTGTCCCAGCCATCTACCCTAATGTGTCTATGGCCCAACGACATCTCACGGCCGTTAAACTGGGTCTTTAAAACCACATTATTTTGGTGCGAGACCCAACTCAACCAGTCGCGGCACTGCACGGTGTATTTATTGACCTTGTGATGCCTGAAACCGTCCTCCCTGTTTCGCCTAACGGGAAAGTCAGTGGGCATTTTCTGCATTAGCGCACACAAATAAAGGGCATTGGCATCATATCCTTTAATACAATGTACCATTTTGCCACCTCTAATGCACGTTTTGCCTTGTTCGTGGAACCTATGAAAGATAATTGAAGGACCCCCCACTATATTTTGTCGCAATGTGTTATGTAAATCCTGCTCCCGCTTCGAGCATAAAGTAAAAGATACATTTGACGAGAGGGTTTTTAAAAGATATTTTAACGTTACACCGGGTACCAAAATCGCATCTTTGAACATGTCTACCCCTAGGCCCGCGTAAAAACTAACCTGTTGTTCTAACGCAATTAAGAAGGGGACCACGTCTTTGTTATTGTATCACGTCAGAAAATCGCGCAGAGTGGTCATACGGTTATCGACCCACACCCTCTGACATTCGCCGTACTCGTCACTGGAAATATTAGTATTTTTTAGGGCGGAAAAAAGGCCGAGTGGGGTGGTAGCACCGTTTCGTTTAACTTTTCTAAATCTGTGACGTATTCATAACAGAAAAAAACCTTTAGTTTCTTTCACTTTATAAGCGGCCAGGTATTTGCTATAACTAAAACCGGGGGCTATGTAATTGATGATATCTAAAAACTTTAACTGGGGGGTGGCGATACACATAAAATTATTATTTCTTTTGACTAAATATTTAAAATCTTGGTCATTGAAATATCTCATGAGATAGGGTTTTATCACATTCACATCGTGCTTTCCCGAGTTGAAGCCTAACACTGGCAGTTCGTGCAAATACTCGTTTGGTCTCTCAATGAGGCTCTCCGAATCACCGAGTTGAGTGTATGCCTCATCAAAACGCTCACGCAAAATGCTGTAAGACGCCTCGGCAATGTTGGTCAGATAATCGAGCATCCTGTTGACCAAGTCTTGTGGATCACTCGTTGTAATAAAACAAACTGGTTCCTCAAACCCGGGAACATTGGAAGCCACCGAGCAAGACAGGGGCACGTGTTTAGACAAAAAGGTAGTTACGCTACCACTGAGCCCGACAGATGTATCGAAATAACACTCATAATCAAAGGTGGCCCGATAGGGAAAGACGAATGTTGTATCTACATCTACACCCTGCGCCACGATCGATTCCCAAACGGTATCAGGTGGGGTATAAACCCCACCCGTAAATATTTCCACCATCTTATCACCGGTACAGGTCTGCTCATGTCTGTCCATAAGCCAAAAAAGCTTCCATAATTTGCCACATTTAGGACATGACAAGGAGTTTGCCGCCATATCAATATCAACTATATACATGAAATGGGTTTTATACATTAAAAGACGCAACGTGTCTTTATAAATATCGCTACCTCTAAGTTTGGGGGTCAGGGTTTGCGCGTCGTCAAACTCAAAAATGTCTATATTTATTTTAAAACATGTCAGTTAAATTAACCCCGGGAAAATCGATGAGGGAGTCTAGTCCCTGCTGTGTTTGCCACTGATCTACGAGCCGGTGCGTGCTTTTTCTAACGTTCTTAATAGGCACACCCCTAAAAACGGCCAGACATCTAAAGAAGCAAAAGTTATCACTGCAAGGTTGTGAGCGCGAGTCGTGTTGTAATGTGTTAATATGTTTATTATCAGTTATGTAATTTGGTATGCCTTCTAAAAAACAGCCGATTGGGTGGTCTTGAATGTGGTACAGATAGAAGGATGTGGCCGGGACCGCTTCGACATAATATTTGGTGTTGGGTCTGTTTACTTGTGCGTGTGTAAGAATATCGCTGTCTTGTAAGTGAGCTACAAAAGACTTGAAATATGTAATGTTATTTACTAGATGAGGATTTTCTAAGACACAGGCGTTATTGTGTTATGCGTGGTAGAAACGGAGTTCGTTGTTTTCTCTTTTTCTTAAAATTGAATGATGACTATAATTAATTTTGAAGCGTTTTGTTTGTTGTTTAACCATATGATCTAACAAAGAGAGCCATTCGATGGGTTGGGTTCTGTCGGGACTATGAAAGAAAGTGAATGTCGATAAGTATTTGTGGGTGTTGGTATGTGTTTTTATGGATGTCTAATTCTCTGTATATATCTGTTTAACGTCAGACGGTATGTCGCGTAAACTGTCTTGTTCAGATGACAAGCGAGGTTTTTTGTTAGGGCCTTGCTGGGTACTGGACATGGGACGTTTCTTGGTGGTTTGTCCTGCATTTGTTGATGGTGGGTGAGATAAGGTTGGGCCGGGTGTCTGTGGGTAGGTGTGCGCCAGGGTGAAGTGAATTGTGGCAGCTGAGGTGCCCGGCGCTCCTGATGCTAGTGTGTGTTGGTGCGCCGATGTTGAAGGTATTCTGGAAGAGACTGTGTCGTATGAGGAAAACGTTTATGCGCCTGCTGCAGCAGATGATGATGATGTCTGTGGGTTGTGGTGCGCCAGGGTGGGGTGAATTGTGGTAGCTGAGGTGCCTGGCGCTCCTGATGATAGTGTGTTTTGGTGCGCCGATGTTGATAATGAAGGTACTCTCGAAGTTGTTGTGTCGCCTGCTGCTAGTGTCTGTTAGTGCGCCGATGTTACAGGTGATGATGATGATGGTTGATAGTAGTGCGCCGGGATGGGGGGAGTTGGTGTCTGCTGATGAGTCGCTGTGAAGGGGTCTGTTGTTGTGGCACCTGATGTTGATGATGATGTTGGATTCTGTGTTGTAGCTGACGTGAAAGGTCTCATTGTTGAAGCAGGTGCTGTGAAGGACACGCCAGATGCAGCTGGTTTCTGTGTTGATGTTGGAATCTGCATAGGGACAGAGGCGTGATGCTGCTGCCGGTGGACCCGCTTGTTATCAGCGCGGGTAAAGTTTTTGCCACAGAGCGCACAAGAGAGCAGATTCAGTGAGTGCGTGGTCTTACTGTGGCGTAATAGGTCGGCACGGCGGGTGAACCCCTGCCCGCAGCGGGTACATACCAGGTTGGTTTGTGCCCCCAGTGTGTGCCCATATGACGAGTTAGGTCGTGGTCCCGGGTAAAAGAGCGATCGCAGTCCGAGCACGCATAGCGCAGGCTTTAAGGGGCAGACATCTGTGGAATAGAAGAGGAAAGAAAGAAGTTAGTAATTAAATAAATAAAATTAAATAAAACACACGTAACAAACTGATAGAGAGAGAGAGAGAGAGAGAGAGAGAGAGAGAGAGAGAGAGAGAGAAAGAGAAAATAAATAAAAACCAACCTATAGATAGCTAGGCAGAAGCGCACACACACACACACGCACACACACCCACACACACACACTCTTAGTTATAACCAGAGTGCATCACTGTCTGTGTGAAAGAATTTTGTTCTCTAACATATCAGAAAGGCCCAGCGCGCTGCAAAAATTCCACCTTTGTCTGATTCCAGACCAATTATAATATTGAATTAAAACCCGTCTTTATGTTCGCGAGACAATGACTCATATTGACCTGCCCTTTCTGTTAAAATAACGAAGATATAAGTTTTTATTTTATTTTTTATTTTTTAACTTTTTATATTATTTATTTATTTTTTAAAGTAATATGTTAACTTTTGTAGTTACAATGCTTTTTTCTTTGTGTTATTAGGTTAAAACATTCACAAATGTTCCACGCGCGCGAGATATGGATGCCAGAGTTATGATTTGTAATCTTATGTATCACAAAAGATAAAGACGCGCCAAGTTTCAAGTTGTAATTTTTCAGTCCAGTTATAGTCGCGAGACAATTTTCACAAGTTATTGATCTACCCGCCCGTTGCAAGTTGTAAGTAGCACGGCCAATTTTTTCGAAACCCACCGAAACAGTAATAACACGTAATTATTTTTTCGTGGGTAAAACAAATTAAATTTTGGCGCGTACAAGTTTAGACTTGTCTGTTTTCGACTTGTAGATCAAAAATGATTTCCCAGTGTGGTGTAATCGATGATAAGTCATACTGTTTGTAGGCAATGAACAAAGCAAGGTGTGGCTGTTAATTTTACCATGGTTTGTCTTATGTGATAAGAAGATAAGTTTTTTAAACTAAGGAAATTTTTCAGAACCAAGACTTTTCCTAGTGAAAAAACAAACATATACAAATATATATTACTTAAACTTGTAGATATAAGACCGCTTATGATGTTTTTTTTAAAACGAAGACAGACAACCAAACACACACACACGCACACACACGAACTAACACAAGTGCGCACCTTATAACGCGTGTCTCTTTCTGTGTGAAAGAAAGTTTTTTTAATTCTGCGATATAAACATACAGAAATGAGAGTTGTGGCGCTGTGGAAGTCTGATTCCAGACCAATTATAATATTGACTTGAACCTCTCTTTTTTATAATAAAAAAGTCGCGAAGTTCCCAGTTTGTTCACGAGACAGTGACAAGACATATTGATCTACCCTCATGACTGCAAACAGTGATCCTTAATGATTTACCCTACAACCTCGCTGTCTTTTATTGTAATATGTTTATGTTTGTCTTTATACTATTTTACAGCTAGTAGGTATTTTTCCTTGTGTAGTTCAGCATTGTTTTTTTAAATCCAAGTTATGCTATTTTCTAAGCTAGTATGTTTTTTTTAATTTTCACTGGACGGTTAATCTGTATGTATCTGTAACTTTTATCAGTTTATACTGGCTTGGGTCCTTATTATTTTTTTTATATGTTAGCTTTAGTTATTATAATATAGTGTTTTATCAACGCTTGTGTTTATGAAGGGGTCTTTGTGCTTACTATAGTATGGTTTGACACCAGACAATTTCTGAGTACAGAAATACCCCGCCCCGCCACGGAGTTGTAGCGACATGGAAGCAAAGACAAAGATATTGATTTAGACCCCCGCTCTCTTTTGTTATAATAAAAAAATACGCAAAGTTGTCAAGTTCCTTTTATTTCACGAGAAGCCCCATTTCGATTGGTAATTATTCCCAGTCGCGAAGTTTTCAAATGTCATTTGGTTCACGTGCAGCTGTGTCCACGCGTTCGCTGAACAAAGTAAGCATAACCAATTATGAATTTTTCATCGGAAGAAAAACAGGACCCATGTGAATTTTTAAACGGTCGAGATTGATTTTTTCTTTGTCTCGACAAACAGCGCCAGGTAGCAATTAAGTTGCTTTGTCTATTTTGATAGCAGGTGGACACCGCAATCTATATATCGAATCAAAAAATTAGTCATCAACAGTCTGCCGCTTTGTGTCAAACAACGACTCGCTGTTGTCTAAAATTCTAATGGTTGTTCGTCCATCACGGGTGATGAAGACCACTCTGTTCATCCAATTATTTAAGAATACACTGTCGAAGCCTTTTAACACTTCCTAGTGAAAAAATAGACAATAACATCCATATAAAGATATATTTTTTTTTAGTTTAATCGAGAAATAAATAAAATAATTTAGGCTATATATTAACTTCCTAACGACAACAGATACAGACAAAGACAGATAAACACAAATACCGAAAAATGAAAATAAAAAACAAAGACAGACACGAATAGAAACAAACATAAAGACAAAGATACACATATACATATACCGAGTTTATATTTAGAAATAAAAACTTAGCGTAAGTTTTTCTTTAACTTCCTACCGAAAAACAAAACGAATACAGAAACAAACACAACCGTATTTAAAAAAAATATTTTTTAACATAAAAGATATTTAGAAAAAAAATAGTTTAAAAAAGATTAAATTTTAACTTCCTAACACAAAACACGAATACCGAAAAAATAAAAAATAAACGAATACAAACACGAACAGAGATATAAGACTCCTTAAGAAGTTACGTCTTAAATGACTGCTAGTTTTAGTGTGTCTTTTTTAAAACAAATTACATTCTATAATATTCTTAGCGAAAATGAAAGCACAAAATACCGAGATATAAAAAATAAGCAACATACGTTTGGTTGTGAGCTTGACGTGGCTGATTTCAGAAGGTTGTTTCTTGGTCTCGAGGTCTGGCCTCAGCAGTCTTTGTTGTTGGAAGTCTGGTTAAAGAATGCCCGGGTAAACCAATGCCTGATTATATAAAACAAAGAATTGTCCAAAAAATAGTGCGCTCGCAATCTTTCGCGACGGTGCCAGTCACGTGGTTTGTCACAATGGTCGGAAAATGGTATCGATTATGTAATTTAGCATTTTCGATACCAAACAGACGAAGTTTAATTGAGATAATTGGTCTCTGGTGGGGAAAAGAGTTAATGGCGTTTTACGATCGAACTGTTGAAGAAAGGTGGACATTTACAAAATAGAACTATGCTTTTTTAGTTAAGATATAACTAAGTGTCCCCAGTGCGAATTTATTTGTTCGTTTGTTAGTGTGACAGTATGTAAAAAGATGTATGCAGAACTTAACATGGTAACGCTTGTAAGCTTTAAAAAAAAGGATATCTTTAAAGGGCAAGCTTTAAAAAGCAAATGTAATACTACACACACACATGTTTTATATATATATATATATATATATATATATATATATATATATATATATATATATATATATATATATATATATATATATATATATATATATATATATTGTTGATCTTTACTGTCGTGTGTAGTAAATATTGTAAGATATAATGAGACGTGGCTGGCTGTCATTCATACTCACGTTACGAAGCATAATCACGAAGCTTGAACACAAGATACAAGGATCGACATGTTTAATTCGCCATCTTAGAAAACAGGAAGTAGGAAGAAGTAAGCAGAAGAGCTCCCATAAGGGCAAGTAACTCTAGTCGGGAAAACAAACTAAACAACGAGACAATGTATACAGATCAACATCCCCCCTTCTTTATGAGTGAACAAAGTCATTCATCCAAGGGGTTTTCTTGCGATCTCTTTGAGGTCTCTTAGAGCAAGATGGTAGGAGAGAATGTTCCTGTTCTTTGCCAGCTTTCCCAGGACTAGAAGTAGCTGGGGTTGAAGGATCAACTTCTGGGGGATTGGAAATGTTCACTTCACTAGTGTTTTCCATGTCTGGCAAAACAACCTGTTGCTCGGGTAGAACTGGAGAGGAGAAATCAGTTTCCAAGTCCGCGGGATCAGGTGTGAGCTGGTGAGACAACTTTGGCAGATCATGAGCAGTTTTATCATGATACGTCTTCACTGATCTGTCTCTCTTGCCTCTACTTTCAATAACTCTACTGTGAGATGCAACGGGTTTCACTGCAGAAGGTATCAGCGCACACAGTTTCCTGTTGAACAGTATTTCTGCTGGACTTTGATCAAACCCTTGTCTCGGTGTATTACGAAGTTCAAATAGTGCCTCATATGCATCTGTATTATTTTGAACAGTCTTTCTCATCATACCCTTGATGAGTTTCACAGCAGATTCAGCTAATTTGTTGGCTTTATGGTGACCTGGTGCTGATGTAACATGAAGTATTCCCCATCTAGCAGTAAATGATCTGAACTGTGCAGACGTAAACTGAGTACCTTGGTCAGATACAATAACTTTAGGGACACCATAACGAGCAAAATGAGACTTCAATTTCCTGATGACTAACTGTGCTGTCATTGTAGGTAGAAAGTCTACTTCAATGAAGTTGGAGAAGTAGTCAATCAGGACTAAATAATATCGGCCTTCTATAATAAAGATGTCAGTGCCAACTTTCTCCCAGGATGATAAACCTCTTGAGTGTTGGTTCAAAGGTTCTTTAGTATTCCTTGCCTTCGTTTCTTGACATTCTGGACAACTGTCAGCTATCTGTCGAATCTCAGCCGTCATGCCGATCCAAAACAGACAACTTCTGGCCCGGCGCATCATGCTGTCAAATGCAAGATGAGCAGTGTGTAGAATCTGCTTGATTTCAGGCCTCAGTGCTTTTGGGATAAGAATACGCTCTCCTTTAAGTATTATGCCTTGTTCTGTTGTCAGAGTGTCGCGAATGTCAAAATAAGGCATAAGCTCAGCTGGTACATCATACTTTTTTGTAGGCCACCCATCCAAAATGGTCGACTTCAACCTCTGGAGCACGCTGTCTTTGAGAGTTTCAGCTTTAATCTTTTCCATCATCACATCTGGTATTTCAGGTAATCTTACAGGTGCATCAGCTTCTGCATTGCTCTCTCTATCAGCTAAGGAATCCAATGTGACATTATTAATACAAACTCTGGACAGTGTGTCGGCTATAAGAAGATCGGAACTTTGTACCCATTGGAATTCAAAGTCATATCGATGGCTGCGCATCAGTAAATTCTGCAGTCTTCGAGGAATTTGACTCAGAGGTTTCTTAACGATGGCCGCCAAAGGTTTATGGTCGTTGATGACTGTAACTTTCCTTCCTTAAGTGTACTGGTCAAAGCGTTCCAAACCATATACAACAGCTAAGAGCTCCTCAATTTGAGCCCAGCGTTGTTCTGTTTCTGTTAGAGCTCTAGAAGCAAACTCTATTGGCTGACCATTTTGTAGGAGGACAGCCCCAAGTCCATAGCTGCTACTATCAACTTGAATACACAAAGATTCATCAGGATCATAGTATGCGAGTACTGGAGTAGAAAGCTTGTTCACATTCAGCAGACCAGATAAAGGGAGTATCCTTACGTGTAAGTTCTCTTATTGGATGAAGAACTTCTGAAAGATTGTTGAGAAACTTTGCTAGATACTGTATCATGCCGCAAAATCTGCGAACCTCATGACAGTCCTTAGGAACGGGCATGTTTAGTATTGTCTCAACCTTTTTCTTGTCTGGTTCAACACCTCGAACAGTAATAAGGTGACCCATGAAGGTAATTTCTTCTTTCTTCTCTTGAGCTTTAGCGTCATTCAGTTTAATGCCTTTCTCTTTACACCTATGTTTCAGTGCTTTAAGCTTCAGATCATGGTCCTTAATTGCTTGCTGTCTGTTTGATCCACAACCTGCAATAACTATGTCATCAGCAACATTGATGCAACCATGAAGACCTTCAAGAGCTTGTGCTAGATGCCTCTGGAAAATTTCACTGCTTACATTCAAGCCAAATGGTAATCTAGACCATCTGAACCTACCATAAGGTGTAATCATTGTTGTAAGTTTACTAGACTTCTCATCAAGTTTGATATGCCAGAATGCTTCCTTGATATCCAGCTTTGTGAAAATCTTGGCATTATTGAGTTCAGGAAATACATCATCCAAAGTTGGTAATCTGTAATGCTCTCTCTGCAAAGTCTCATTCAGGGGTCTAGGATCAATGCATATTCTTAAGGAATCATCAGACTTTTCAACAACAGCCATTTGGTTAACCCATTCAGTCGGTTCCTCTACCGGTATTAATATGCCTCTGTTCATTAGATTTTGAAGCTCTGACTTTACCTTGCTCTTAAGTGAAAATGGTATTTTTCTGCACGGCAGTGCCTTTGGACGAATATTAGGATCAATGTGCAACACAGCTTCACCCAGGACACCTAGATAGTTATCAGAGTTATGATCATTATCTGAACTGTCAGTAGCCACCTTAGCAATAAATTTGTTTGTGTTGACTGTTTAAAACTGTAGATCCTGCAGTGTGTTGTTGCCCAGCAAACATGTGAATTTATTTTTCACAACAGTAAACCTTATATTGTGTTTTGTCCCAGTCTTAGGATTCTCAGCAGTTAATATAACTTCTCCCAGTGGAGTCATCTTAGTACCATTCCACATAACAAGCCTCTGTTTAATGGGTAACAGTTGTTCTTGCATCACAAAGCGTTGACAGATTGTATTCACATCAGCTGCTGTGTCTAGCTGAAATTTTACCATTTTTCCATTGACAATGAGTTGTGCAGATGTACAAGCTTTGCTAGACTTCACACAATTAAGAAAAACTTCAGAATCTTCCACTGACTCTGTGTGAACAGTGTGAACTTTCTTGCATTTAACTTTGAAATGGTTTCTTCCCCCACAGTTTGAGCAAAACTTCCCCCATGCAGGACACTTTTTCTTGATCAATAGATGTTTCTGTCCACAGTAATGACACTCCTTTCTAGGTTCAAAGTACCCACTATCAGTGTTACTCTGACAGGCTTTACCAGCAGCATGCCCAGTGTCTCTCTTGGGAGGTTTATGGTTGAGTGATTTTTTCTGTACCTTTTCAACCCTTGCTTCAGAAGTTGTACTGTATTACTCATCTCTCTTATGTCGTTTCCAGTTTGCTCGAAGACTCTGCATATGTGAATGGCTTTCTTTACATCGAGATCAGCTTCTCTCAAGAGTTTCTCCTGTAACCTTTTGTTGACAGTAAAGACAATTTTGTCTCTTATCATACGATCCTTGTCGTTAAAGTTGCACAAATCTGCCTTAGTTCTCAGCTCAGTTAAAAAGGAATTAAAAGGATCTTGAAGAGGTTTGTTCCAGAATCTGAACGTATGTAATACTTCATTGCTTCGTGAGCTATAATGGTTCTGGAGCAAATCGAGAATTTTAGTAGGGTTAGAGTGGTCTCCTTCCTCTGCAAGTTGATCAAAAACTTCAACAGCTTGAGGCCCAGCACAGTGAAGAATAATGGCCGCTCGAACAGGATCGGGTTTAGAGGCCACCTCTGTTGCATCCATATACAATTCTAACTGTCGTCTCCATTTAAGAAATGTGTCTGGTTCAACGTTATTTATGTCTAGGCATGGTGGTAACCGAAATAAGGGCCGTTCTGCCATGACGAAATGTCTAATAATGGTATGCAAGCAATAACCAGTAATCTCACCTCAAGTCTAATGACATTCAGCACACGTGTTACAAGATATTCAGCAGAATAGTCCGAATTCTGTAGAAATCCCACCGCTGCCACCATGTTGATCTTTACTGTCGTGTGTAGGAAATATTGTAATATATAATGAGACGTGGCTGGCTGTCATACATACTCACGTTACGAAGCATAATCACGAAGCTTGAACACAAGATACAAGGATCGACATGTTTAATTCGCCATCTTAGAAAACAGGAAGTAGGAAGAAGTAAGCAGAAGAGCTCCCATAAGGGCAAGTAACTCTAGTCGGGAAAACAAACTAAACAACGAGACAATGTATACAGATCAACAATATATATATATATATATATATATATATATATATATATATATATATATATATATATATATATATATATATATATATATATATATATATATATCATCCTCATCATGTGACGTATTCTTTCCAGAACGTTGTCTCCATTACAGCTGCTCTGAACGCATCACGATTCTGGGCAAGTCGACCTGCATCAGCCAAAGACAAGTTCAGACTCTCTGTGATGTCCTGGGTCCACCGTCGTCTAGGTCGACCCCTTCCCCTTTTTCCAGGGACCATGCCTTCCATCACTGTTTTTTTCCAGACTATTATGTCTTTTTATATGACCGAAAAATTTCAGCTTCCTTATTGCGATGGTATTTAGGAGCCAATGTTCCTGTACGTTTAGTGAGTGCAGTACTTCTCTGTTGGTCTTTTTTTTCTGTCCAGGGTATTCTCAACATCCTTCTGTAGCATTTCATTTCGAATGATGTAATCTTTTTTGCAACTGTTTTATTGAGTGTCCAAGTCTCGCAGCCGTATGTTGCTACTGGGAATATACATGCTCTGATCAGTTGTATCTTTGTTTCTTTGCTTGTGCCTTGCCATAGGTTTTTCATCTGTATTAGTTTATGTGAAGCAATATATATATATATATATATATATATATATATATATATATATATATATATATATATATATATATATATATATATATATAATCTGTTGACTAAAAAAATGAATAACAATGGCAAAAAGTCACGTGATTGTGACTGAGTGATATTTGTTGTGAATGGTAAAAAAGTCACGTGATTGTGACTGATTGATATTTGTTGTGAATGGTAAAAAAGTCACGTGATTGTGTGACTGAGTGAGTAACGAAGAAAGTGGTTCTCGTAATGTTACAACCAGACTTGCATGTTTTACACCGGGTGTGAATGCGGCGATTAACACTTTTTAGAAAGTGGTTCTCACGTTGTTGATTTTTAACACGTCACAGAGAGTCTTACGTTGTTGATTTTTAACACGTCGGAGGGAGTCTCACTTTGCAAATAATAAAATAACTGCGTATGAGTGTAATTTAATAAAACAGACAATGTTATTCTCTCTGTTTGTCACAAAACGGATAGGACCGCGCTCGCGACCGCGCAAACATAATCCATAATTTCACACACGCACTGCGCGGACAAGCTTTCACGGACGTTGCCCCAAGATTTCACGGTTGTGAGTCACGAAACATCGATTATATAATTGCTTTTACCTTTTGCCCTCACCTGTTTGTACCTTGTCACAACAAAAAAAGAAGGAAAAACGATGTTTAAAATAATTGAGATAGTTATTTTGTTGGAGTCTTAGGTGGAAACGGAAAAATTAATTACGCATAAACTATGTTGAGCTATCGAACTGTGAAGAGGGCCATACACAAAACTAACTTTCAAACCGAACTATGCTTTAGTTAAAATATAATTACGTGTCTCCAAAAACTAGATATTTTGTTTGTCCGTTCGTCAGTATGACACTGGTGTATATAAAAAAATATATATGCATATTAAGAAATTAACTCTGTGCCGCTTTATTGTAAGATTTAAAAAATATGGCCAGTAATATTGTATACGAGATGGATGATATTTTAGCTAGATATATAAAGGTAGAAACAGACCAAAAACAAAGCCCTAGAAAGCGTAGGATTAGCTTGCGTCTGGGTAACGGGTAAATATGTGGAAACTCGCCATCTAGCAATGACACAATTATGAACTTAACAAGCTGGAAACCAACTTTGTCCCATATCAGTATTTTTTTATTATTTTTTATTGTTATTTCTGTAATTCCATAGGCAAAAATTATGCCTTTGTAAAATGGAAAAATATAAATCAGCAAAAGTGTGATTCAAAATTATGCTAAGAAAATTGCGAGATATGAAAATTATAGTACAGAAGTATGAAAACTGTGATACAAAAAAAATTAAGAAATGGAGATTTAAAAACATTATGAAATGGAAAATAGACTAAAAATCCAGGTAGAAAAATTAAGAAATGAACACACGCGTTATGAAATGTAACGTTCTAAAGTACAAAAACTGTTTTAAAATATCACAGAGAAAACTCTGAAAATACATTTTATGTTCCAGAAGATATAGTCTTTGGTTAATCTGAATTATTTTATTGTTATTAAAATGGAAGCTATTTTTAAGACCGAAGTTCTTGCATTAACAACAGAAATTACAAAAATAGGCAAGCCCTAAATGGTCTACCCAGATTACGGTCTTAGGTAATAAAACAGCCTTTAATATTCCAATTAATCCTCCACTAGAACTAGATAAAAATAAACATTATGAGCTTGTATACGTTAATTTAGAACCCTGTTTTTACGTTCCTAACACTCACAAAGAAAATAATCTTGTACATTTAAGAGGCGAAACAGTTAGTATAAGATTTCATGTTAGAGACATCTAAAGTTTATCTTACAAAAATGTATGAACGAGTAAAATTAAATATTTTTGGCACTCAAAAAGAAAAGATACAAAGAGCTACAAAGAATACTACAGCTGTTGCTATTAGAATAAATGCAGAACCTGGACCAGGTGCTTTAGCATTAACAAAAAGACAAATAAACAAATTACAAAACGCATGTTCTCAAACCACAGGAGTTGAAATTACTTTGAGTGCAAAACAAGATTAAACATACCAGGAAGTTTGGGTGAGGTTTCTTAGCTGCTTTAGCTAGTATGGCTTTATCATTACTTAAACATCTGTTCCTGCTATACCAAAAGCCTTAGGAATTGGGGCATTACCTGGTTTAGCTTCTAGTGGTGTTCAATAGAAGTCTCGTATAAGACAGGGGATGGTACGTCTAAATTAATAAACTGCCTCTGGTTTAGAAAGATGACTTTAGTGACTGATGACATATTCGAGGTAGAAATGGTTAAAAAGAAAATTAGTTGGGACCTACCCGCGCAGATAGGATTTTTTGTTTATCAATACGCCAAACTGCGCATGTTAGAGTTTTATTACGACTGTCTTGATAAATTTGTAGATAGAGCATATTTTCAGTTGTGCGAGACAGATACAGACAGTCTTTACTTGGCCCTTAGCGCGAGTAACTTAGCGGACGTTGTTAAGCCTGTTATGCGCCAGGAATTTTATAGTACCTACGACCAGTGGTTCCCCGCCGAAGTGTGTCCCGACCATAGATCCGTTTTCATAGCTAGTGAGGGTAAAACGCGCCTCGTGTGTCAGAAATGTCGCAATCAAAAATTATTTGACAAACGGACACCGGGCCTTTTTAAATTAGAGTACGAGGGCAGTGGTGTGATTTCCCTCTGCAGCAAAACGTACCACTGTTTTGGTAATTACGACAAGACTACGACAAAAGGTCTCAGCAAACAACATAACACCATAGACAAAAATACCTTTTTAGAAGTTCTTAACACGCAACAAGCACAGGGCGGGAAATATGTAGCTTTCAGAACACTCAACTCCGCCATATATACATATGAACAACACAGAAATGCCCTGTCTTATTTCTACATCAAAAGACAGGTGCATGACGACAATGTCACCACGTCACCCCTCAACATCTAAAATATCTCTCTACCACTATGTACGCAACACCAACCAAAAACCATACCACCCACGCGCACGCACATGAGTCATCACCCCAATACAATACAACACATAAACTCCCTACCCAAAAAATATCTCTCTGCCACTATGTACACAAACCAAAACCATACCACACACGTGCACTCTCTGCCTATTTTTACGACGACAATGTGACGACACATCTCAACCTCTATAATTGGTCTGGTCTGCAGCCTAGAACATACCTGTGATATTACATTTTATGTCTTCCAATATGTACCCCTACTCATAAAAATATTGTACACACCGCCCGTCTTCCAATATAATACTCATATAAATATTGTACACACCTCCCGTCTTCCAATACGTGATCATATGTGTTATCATATAAATATTGTACAATGCCAATTGTAACACCTGTTTTGTAATATATGTATAACTGTTGTAATATATGTAAATATATGTATAACTAAATATTGTCTACCTGTTGTAATATAAATATCGTCTACATATCGTAAACATCCAACACACAACAACAACCTACACACAACAATTAAACTAATATAGGACAACAGGGCGCAAGCTGATCGTCAGAGGAAGTCACCCCGGCTAAAATATATCGCTATATAAAAAGTCACGCGCATCCGCCTGATTCGATCGGAGTATTTCCTTATATAAAAGTCACGCGCATCCGCCTGAATTATACCTGTAAACTTCTTCTTCTTCTTCTTCGTTCGCATTGAAAAGGACGGTGGTTGCGTTGTGTCTGTTTACAACGTAGCTGTGATATCTGCACCTTTCGGTCGACACATCCGACTTCTGCACGGCATTTTTTAGGACCGGGTTTGCCTTCCCATTGCGATCCGTGCTCGCTCAGCCAGCCTGCATTGCTGTATTTTGTTTCCAGGACCACCACGTGGAGGTGGAGCACGGTCTTGACAAGCTCTGGTTCGCTGGTCCTGACGCAGGCAGTCAAGCTATGAGTCGCTGACTGCGGTCTCTATTGCTGCGTCTTCATACCTGTAAACAACATTGTGTACTACTTAAGGGAATTAAGACATAGATTGGTCCCTTCTGAATAGACTATAACCTGAGGTGACAGTGAGAGATGATATAAGAAATAGCTTTTCACGAGTGAGATGGTGGAAAATAAGTAAATTCTGCCCCTGAAACTCGAGAAACAAACTTCTCTCGCTCAGCCTATCTCTACAACAGAAAGTATTTGTCAGACAGATTTCTCAGTTATATAGATGTACTATATATCAACCACTCACCGACACACTCACATAAGTGACGACAGTTTGACGTACAAACGTGAAAAACTATAACAATGGAATATAGATATTTTTGGACGAGCTGACCGACACACTTGAATAAGTTCATGTAAATTTTATTTATCATAAAGAATCTCACAACACAGTAAATACAGTTAGACTATCAAATCAATACACAAATAAACATAGGTTAAGGAATCAATGAATCTTTTGGCCAAACACCATCAGCAACCAAGAACTACTTATTCGGAGTAACCAGGAGGACATGCACACCATCATAGCTGGCAGACGCTGGAGTTGGGTTGGCCATGTCCTCAGAAGGGACCCTGATACCATCACAAGAACAGCTATGCTATGGACTCCCGAGGGAAAGCGAAAGAGAGGCCGACCAAAAACAACTTGGCGGAGAACTGTGGAAGTTGAGATGCAAAGAATGAACCACAGTTGGGGCACTGTACGAAGGATGGCCGCCGACCGAGCAAAGTGGAATCAATTTGTTGCTGCCCTACAAGACGCCACCAGGCGTGATGGCCGCTGACTGCTTTGACGGTTGGCGGTTATGGATCAAAGAAGAAGAAGAAGGAATCAATAACAGAGTTGACCCATAGGTATAATTCTTTCCCCCTCTGTTGAACCAAGATCCCTTTATAAGAGAAGTTATTCGCCCCAAAGAGTCACAGATTTATACACTATGGTCTAGAATTTCTCTCTACCGTAAATAACAGAGGTTTTTCCTGTAATCTACTCTGAAATAGATAGCATAAGTAATCTTTAAGAAGAAAAACAATCAATGGATATATGGATTATAGAATCAAAGAATTAATCATCCCTGCATTTTCTCGCTCTGACACACTTGTGATCACAAGACATGCTCTCTTACCTAATAGGCACTCTCACCACATCTGGAACAATTGTTTAAGGAACATACAGCCCATCCAATGGTGTGTTTAGGCGAAACAAGCCCCAGCTTCTTCAATGCTAATAAATTCAAATCTTTGGAAGCGCTCGCTTCACTATGGTACGTAGGATGCTGATAAATGTCACTTCACTTTTTGTCCAGGTAGTAAATGAATAAGATGTCTAATGTTCACAAGGGTACAGTAGCTTGAAATAATCGATTGTTACCTCGAGTTGCAGGTAAATAACTCTGTTCTGGATTTATCTTCTTCTCAACACAGTGGTCGTTATAAATGTGATGGGGCCGTAAAGACGCCCCCTTCATGTTCAAGGATTTATCGCCCATATATTTCCGATTCGCTCGCAGCACGCTGGGATGTGAAAAGTGATAGAAGATATATTAGTTTAGGCCATAATAAAGCCTAAGAAATAGTTGTGGTGTGTTATATTTGATAGTCGTGTGTTATATTTGATAGCTGTAGGTTTTATCTGTGTTTTCGTGCCTAATAGAGCAATAAAGGCGAGTGTTATTTAAGGGGCAAAATTAATCCCTTTCATTCTAATTCCCTTTAGTTATTGAGAAATAAATTATATAATTTTGGTCAAAAACACCGAATCGGCATTTTTGCCTACCACCAAATTTTTTTCTTGATTCTACAAAAACGAGGTACCAATTTGATTGGTTGTTAATTTTTCTACGTCCTTCGATAAATATTAGGGTGGGTGTGTGTGTGTGTGTGTGTGTGTGTGTGTGTGTGTGTGTGTGTGTGTATGGGGGTAGTAACTTTTAACCTGTGGTAGTAGAAAAATTCAAATTCTCTAGTTAAATTTTTAGCGGTAAATGGACTTTGCCCCTCAGACAAATTTCAAATATTGTGTTTATTTATAGATTTAAAAAAAATACGCGGACTGGTTTTTAAGCAGGAAGTTTGAGCGTGGGTTTTACACAGATCCATTTCACTACACTGACTAGTCACTAGCAATTTAATTAAATTTATTTATATCTGAATGAGTTTTAGCTAGAAATATAATTATTCCGCTACCCACTGTAACACAGTAAACTTAGAGAATTTATAAGGACGATTAAACTAGTAAATCACTCTGCACACAATCTAGTGAAGATATAATTCGAAATAACCATTCTATCACTCGACAATACTAGTCATATATATATATATATATTTACCTTCGCACAAACTTCTAAGATTATCTCCACGAGAAACTAAGAACTTCTCTAATATAATGTATTCTAGAACTCAGCTAGATGTCTCTAACGAGAAACTAAGAACTTCACTTATACAACGTGTTCTAGAACTACGAGCTAAATGTCTCTCTAAAGCTTTGGCAGTACTGAATGAATAAATTTGTATTTATTATTGTGTTTGCTACTTTTCTTTGTAGCACGCCCCTTTCAACCACCTACCATGTACATGGAGTTGTTGGTTATATCAGGACGTGTTTCCTTTATTGTGATATGTTTTTGTTTGTATTTATTTTATACTATATTATCTTACTTACTTACTTACTTACTTAGTCGTTCCCCTTCTACCGTGAGGTGTAGAGGTTTGGAAGAGAGAGCGCCAGACTATCCTATTGGCTGTCTTCCTCCTGGCCTGGTTCCATTCTAGTCCTCGGTCCTTCAAAGATGGTCTAATGTTGTCCTCCCAGCGGTCTCTGGGTCGTCCTCGGGGTCTGGATCCTTGGCTCTTTGTTTCCCATGCTTGTCGTGATATCCGATCTTCTCCCATTCTGCAGACATGGCCAAACCATCTTAATTGGGACTGTTCTGCTTGGGTCTGCAGGGGGTAGGATTTAAGGCCTTGACGTATCGTCTGGTTGCGTACCATGTCTCTTCTTGTTACTTCAACCACCTTCCTCAGATACCTCATTTCTGAAGTTTGGATCTGGCTTTTATGGGTTGTAGTCATTGCCCATGACTCGCATCCATATGTCAAGACTGGGACATAGGTGGAGCGGTATACAGCCATCTTCGTTTTCTTACCAACCTCTCTCTTGCTGAGGAATCCTCGATTTATGGCCTGAAAAAGTCTCCCAGCTGCTGCTTTTCGAGTGGCCAACTCTTCTTTGATGCCTCCCTTTCGGTCTATAATAGTACTACATTATCTCTAGTAGATATTTTTCCTTTTGTAGTTATAGTTCAAAATGGTTTTTTAAATCAAAAATATGCTATTTTCTAAGCTAGTATGTTTTAATTTTTCCTGGATGGTTTATTTGGTTAATCTGTATGTATCTGGGGGGAGTCTTTCACCAGTTTGGATTACTGGCTCGGATCCTTATTTATTTTTTATATGTTAGCTTTAGTTTTTGTAATATAGTGTTTTAATAGCTTTTGCATTTCTGAAGGGGTCTTTGTGCCTATGAGATTTTCTACACTCATTTCTACCTTGTGGTTACTACAGTATGTCTTAATGTTTTGCCTCTGTTGGTCAAATTTCTTGCAGTCCACCAGAAAGTGTTGAATTGTGTTTGGTTCTTGACACTCTTCACACGTGGGTTCCTCAATCATGAAATATCCAGTTCCAAGCTTGAGCCTCAGCAATTTTTTATTAATTGGTATTTTTAGTTCATCTTTTATTTGGCATTTTTTGCTTGGTTTTTTAAGGATTTTATATGAGTGTCTTGCTTTTTTACTTTGGTCCCGTGCTGTTATCCACTCTTTAGTTATTGCTTGAGCAATTAAGCTCTTAATTTCAAACTTCCCTAAGCCTACTTCAATTTTGTTATAGCTAGTTCTCCCCCCTTTGGCTTCTTTGTCTGCAAGCTCGTTTCCTGCTATCCCCACATGTGATGGTATCCATGTTAGTGTTGCACTGCATCCTATAGTGTGCAGATATGTATTAACCTGTAGTATTTCCTGTATAATATCTGGCCTGCTACATTCATTTCTGTTTCTGATAGCTAATACTGATGAAAGGGAATCTGTGAGAATGGTTACTTTTTTTGGTGGGTTTTCTGCAGCTGTTTCTAAAGCTTTTACGATTGCCACTAATTCTGCTGTAAAGATGGATGTATTTTGTTACTTTGTATCTTTTATAAATTTTTAATTTTGGTATGGCTATTCCTGCTCCTAATTGTCCTTCTTCATCTTTTGACCCATCTGTATATATAGTTAGGCTATTATTTATATACCGTTCTATGTACTCTAGTGCTTTACTTTTTGCTGAGATTATGTCGTTAGATTTGTTTATGATCTTTGATAAGTGGGAGTCAGTTTCTGGCACTTTTAATTCCCATGGTGGGATCTTTGCTTTATACTAAGCACTACTGTTTATCGTATTAAGCAGGTCTGGGTATTGATCCACTTCATCCATTGTTTTCCACCCTGACGGGTATCTATTATGGTTTCATGGAATGTGTCCTATGTACTGGTTACCCCTATCAAAAGTTTTGTGTGCTGGGTGAGTTGGATCTTTTGTCACTCTTGCCCAGTAGCTGAATCTCAGTTCTTTTCTCCTTAGCTCCAGGGGTATAATGCCTAGCGCTACTTCTAGTGCCTCTGCTGATGTTCCCTTTGAGGCACCTGCTATTATTGATAGTGCCTGGTTTTGGACTGTGTCTAGTTTTTTCTTATTGCTCGGGGCGGCTGATGCATAGACAACACTGGCATAGTCAAGTTTGCCCCTAATAAATGATTTATAGAAGGTTAACATTGTCTTATTGCAGGCTCCCCAACCACTCCCTTTCATATATCTTAGCATGTTAATAAGTCCCCTACTGCTTTGCACTAATAGGTCTATGTGTTTGTTCCAGTTAAGTTGCTGGTCTAGCACCATACCAAGAAATCTAATTGATTTTGCTGTACATACTTTTTGCTCATTAATGTTTATGTCAATTATATTGCTTTTAATTACACGCCCTCTACTGAAGATCATTCCTATGGGTTTTTTAACGTTTAGATTAAATCCCCACTTGTTCAACCAGTCAGATACTTTATCTATTTGTTTTTGTACTGTTTTATAGAGGAATGGGAGGTTTCTTCCCGTTCTCCATATCGCAGCGTCATCTGCAAACTGAGACAGGTTGTTTTTTAAGTCTTTAAACTCGTCGCCTAGGTCGTTGACCATAATCGTAAAAATAGATGGTGATATTACTGATCCCTGGGGGATTCCATTCTGTTGTTCATACAACTCAGATCTATCGTTGTTTATTTGTACCGTGAAGTATCTATCCTGCAGGAAGTTTTCTAAATAATTGTAAGTTCTGCCTACTATACCTAATTTCCTGATTTTATGTAGTGCACCCTCCCTCCAACACTCATCATATGCTCTTGCTACATCAAGGAATATTGCTACTGTCTTTTCATTCCTTTTGAAGCCCGTTTTAACATCATGTTCCAGCCTCAACAGTTGCTCTATTGTACTATGTTGGCTTCTAAAGCCTGCCTGGGTGGGACTGTATAAATTATGCTTTTCTAGATGAAATTTTAGTCTGCTGTTGACTATTGTTTCAAGAATTTTTCCTAGATGCGATGTTAACGATATTGGCCTGTATGAGCTGACATCATGTGTTTCCTTATCTGGCTTTAGTATGGGGATGACTCCTGCTGTCTTCCATGAACATGGTATTTTTCCCGTGTGCCAGATTTTGTTGTAGAGGGATGCAATCATTCTTAGTGTTGTATTTGATATCTTTTTGAGGATTTCATAGCTCAGAATGTCTTTCCCAGAGGTGGTATTGGTTTTTCCTGCTAAACCTCTTTCTATTTCATCTACTGTAATATCTGCATTTAAATAATTAGCATCCTGTGTGGTGTCCATATTTTCTTCTTTTAATTTTTCTAGCAGTGTTTTCTGCCTATTTATTTCTGCCTTATCTAGACTGTCTATTGAACTAACCTGGTAGAAGTATTTAGCTAGTATGTTTGCTTTTTCTCTATCTGTCTCAGCTCTCTCTGGTATTTTAGTTGCTGGGATTTTAAATTTTTTGTTGTTTCCTCCTTTAATTGCTTTTAGTTTTCTCCAAACTGTAGTTACTTGTGACCTATGGTTTAATGTTTGACAAAATGTTCTCCAACTCTTTTCTTTAGCTCTGAATATTATTTTATTTGTTTCATTTCTTATTTTTTTATAGTTTGTGTAATTCTCTTCAGTTTTTCTTTTCTATACTTTGTCAGTGCCCTCTCCCTCAATTTCAGTTGTTCTGGACATCTGTCTGTCCACCATGGTAATGGATTTTTATCTTTGTTTCTTTTCCTATTTTTACCTTTTTGTGTTGGTTTTAGGTGATCAGGCATATTCCTGTTTGGTATATATTTTATTGCTATTTTTAAAATCTCATTTGTTAGTTTTTCTGCAAATATATCTATACTGTTAGATTCAATTTGTTCTATACTTAGTTTACTTTGCTCCAATTGGAAGGATTCCCAGTTTGCTTTTTTTAGGTTGAATGTAGGTTTGGAGCTTCTTGGACTAGTTCTATATTTGTCGTTTAGGTTTATTTCTATGGGTAAGTGGTCTGAGCTGGAGTCATTCAGTACTTCCCATTTGGCAGAGGCTAGGTTTGGTGTTATAATACTTATGTCTATTGCTGTATCTCCTCCATTGTTGCATGGGTTAACCCTTGTCACTGAGCCATCATTTAGTATGATTAGCTCAACACTTTCAATGTAGTCCAACAGTCTTTTTCCTGATGGATCATTACTGTTGATACCCCATGCCTCATGGTGTGCATTAAAGTCACCTACCAATAATGTTCTTTCGTCTATTTGTGTGTTAATAGTGGCAATGTCCCTATCGGTTATATTACCCTAGGGGCTATAAATGTTTATTATTTTTAAGTTATCTGGCTCACTGTCTAATGTTATACTTATTCCTTCAATATTTTCTGTGTTGAATTGTTCCCAATTTAATATTTTGTAGTCTTCATGTATTAAAAAGGCCACGCCCCCTCCTCTTCCCTCCGGTCTATCATTTCTAAGTGTTATATACCCTTGGTAGTTCAGTTTCTGTTTGGGGTTCAAGAGGGTTTCTTGTATTTCAAAGATGGGTTTTGCCTCCTTATACTGTCCCATAAGAGACAACAGGTTCTACTGGCCCCCCTACAGTTCCACTGAACTACTTTGATAGCTCTAGAGTCTTTGGTCCCCATTTAGTATGGTTAGCTTAGTTATGTTATTGTTTTTATTAGGTTCTTTGATAAGGGATCTACTTTTTTTGGTTTTGCTCGCTATCTCTCATGTTCTCCACAAACTCATCATTCAAAGTAACCATTTTACTCCGAACTCTTTCTACGAGGTATGGTAGGAGTAGTTCCAATGTTTCCTTAATTTTTTCTTCTATATTTTCTTTGTTGCCCTGGTTTTTTATCATTTTGTTCTCTTGTCTTTTTTCGTCTGTCAAGGTAGCTCTTTCTATCTCTATTTTTTTAAGGATTTCTTCATTAGCTTCTTTTATCTCTGCTATTGTTTTGAGGTCTCTCTCTATTGCCTGTTGTGCTGTTTTTATTTCTTCTAGTACCTGTCTGGATTGGATGAGGTTTTGTCCTGTCTCTTCTGTGTTGTCATCTTCTTTACTGTTTATGAGTTTTTTAATTTTATCTTCTTTCTGGATTTTTTCCTTTATGTCTTTCACTTCACTGGTTATTTGTTTTATTTAATTCTTAATGATGCTTTCTTGAGAGTTTTGGAGATGGTTGTTTGTTTTCTGTCTTTCTTTTATTTGCTAGAATGGTTTGTTTGTTTCTAGTGATTCTTTTAATATGTCCTTTGTCTCTTGGTAGATTGGGCACCCCTGATACCTGGCACTGTGGTTACCCTGGCAGTTTGCACATTTTCTGTTTTTGTTTTCTCGTTTATAATCTTTGTCCTCCTTAGCCTTTGAACAGTCCACATGTCTGTGTGCTCCCGCACAGAAACTACACCGTGTCGCTCTTTTACACACATGTTGCGTATGGCTAAAGCTTTGACAGTTTATGCATTGTATAATGCTAGGTATGAATACCTCTGTCATTTTGGCTTTCTGGTGGAGTTTGACCTGCTTGGGTATTTCTGTGCCCGTTACACTTAGCACTACCACTGTCGTATTCTTTTACCCTTTGGTTTTTATTCTTTCTACTTTTTCTATCTTTGTTTGTGGGTTTTCTTTCGTTATGCTAGTGTGGTTCTCCTCTTCTGTTAGGTTTGAATCGACCCCTTTGATGACGAATCTTCGAATCTCCTTGATCAACTCAATCTTTACCTTTATCCCATGTGCGAGTTGCACTTCTTTTGGGTTACTTTTTAGTTCATTTAATAGGGCCTTGCTTTTTTCTGTGTAGTTTAAAGTGATTGTTAGTCCATTTTTATGTTTTTGCATTTTGTCGATGCATTGTTTTTCTATTATTTTTCCCAAGACTACCAGGTATTTGTCATCCGGGAGAGCTCTCAGCGTGGCATCTGTTCCAGCTGTCTGCATGATTTTAATTCTGTTGCAGTTGGTGTCCTGGTTTCCGCTTACTGCAGTTTTTATTTCTGGGCATCCTTTCGGTTTTTCCTTTAATGTCTCTCCCCTGTCATTTTCTGTGCCTCTGACTATAGGGCTTGCGGTCCTGTTCTTTTCTGTCAGGTTTGGTGTTCTATCTTTTCCAGCTGGCCTGGCCCGCGCTTTTTCTTCCCCGGATTGCAATCTGGTCGTCAGTATTTCTATCTCTTTCTCGTTGCTAGTTTTATTTGATTCTCTGACTTTATTTGATTCCGACTTCACTTTTATTTTATCCTTGATTGTTTCAATTTTGTCCTTTATTTCTGTATCTTTTAGTCCAGGGCTTTTGTTCCTCTCTTTTTCTGCCTGTTTCGATGTACCATCCTTGGTCTGTTTTTCTGTTTTGCTCCACGCTTTTCCTTCCCCTGACTGTATTCTGGTAGTCGGTGGCATTGTGTATTTATGTTTTTAGTTTGCTATAAATACTTTTTAATTTAATTTTTTTAATTTTAATTTTAATTTTTTACTTTTTATTTTTATTTTTTGGTTTTTTGTTAATAAGTTATATATCTTTACTCTTTTTTAATTATTGTCTATTTATCCTATCCTTATTTTATACCTCTCACCGCTGACGTATAATTAGTATTTATCCTCTAGTTACCCCTGTTTAATGCTAAATAACACAAATTAAGATAAATTATGACTAGGCCTATTTTAACTTTTCAATTTTGTTTAGGCCTGGATATGAAGATCCCACGTGGCAGGCCAACCTGGGCTTATTTATTCTATTTCACTAATATTTTTATTTATACTAGCACTCCTACCAATTATTAACAAATATTAAAGGCGATTTACTACTACTAGAGGTACTTAATACTTAGTTTCAATATGTTACAGACTAAAAACGAATTTATCTGAAATACGGCTGCTGTACCACATCAGACAACACGTGGTGCTTGGGCATATTTTAATCTTTTTAACTGTTAGTCTAAGTCTATTTTATCCTAATATTCCTAGCTCGTAATTAACTATTCATCTAATACCAAATAGAAACTAATTATAATCTACTAATACTTAATTAATTAAAATTTAAAAAAAATGAAAAGGAGATTCAACTTATATGGCTTGTGCCTTCTCGAAAAAATGCATCGTCTCCGCTGGATACTGAGAGGAGTGCGAGTCCATTAAAAAAATATGGAGAGGGAGAGGAAGCCTGAATGAATAAAGTTAGATTTCTCGGGTATAAATATCTGAAACTGACAAAGAATCAAAGGGCTAGATGTAACTAGCAGACTATTGCCAGATGTTTGCACCTTTGGCAAATCTACATAAATTCTATCTCATTATGCGAATCAAACAACTTTTATAGCACCACTGCCGTAGCCAGGTCTATATTAAGAGCTAGATGAAATAGAATCTACATATATTATCGCCTCACTCTCGCCATCTGCAAAAGTGGTCGTAAATGAATTATAGCGAGAGTCTTTGATATGGCGGTTCGCATCTTGTAAATTAACTTACAACGAACGAATCCAGGCAAAGGTAATAGACAAATTGTCTCCTCTTTCCATCCCCGACTGATTTCATTACGGCGATTTTTATGATCGCTGCCGAGATAATTACAGGTGAGGGGGACCAGGTCTGCTCGAAACCCTGCATCAAAGAGAATGCAATTAAATGCTAACGCCATAAACTACTTGCTAAATAGAAAATGAGAAAGGTTAGAATCTGGGAGGAAAAAGTACCAATCGAACGTATGCGAAAAAGAAAGGTAATACCAATCGAGCGTATGCGAAAAAAAGGTAACAGAGCGAAAGAAACGTAAAAGACAAGTGCAGAATAAAGAAAAGATATAGAAATTTATTAATCATAAATCTCTGCCACACTACCCCTTCACTGTGGTGTGAACTTACGTCTTCATATCCCGAGGACAGCACCAATTCACCTGTGATGAGTTTCTTCTTGTCTACCACCTTCCACTTTGTTTCACACAGTCCCAGAACCTCGATTTTATATTCCCTCATGTCTGCTGCTACTTGTGCCACTTTCCCTTGTTCGTTTAATGTCCGAACATTCCAGGTGCCAAATCTGGAAGTTCTCCTAGAAGAAAGAAGGTTAGTCAGTAACACAGACTCCTTTCGGCTTTTTCTGTGTTGCATCATACGCCTCCCTGCGAGAGGACCTTCCCCTGTCTTGGATGGCTGTGTTTTATTTTCCTTAATTGACTTGTCCATGTTTGTTGAAGTTTTTTTGTCGTTTAAATTTTTTACAGGATGGGGTAACCAAACCCATTCCCAGCCCTCCTTAGTCGCTTTCTACGACATGCATGGCAGGGAACAGTGTTACTATTCTTTGCTCCCCTGTCGGGCCCCGGTAACACACGGGTGTTGGACTGGTGTACTCCAACATAAATCATTTAAAGAGCTCACCACATGTTCCCTTACATGTCTAAATACCACAGTGAGCAATGCTGTAGTTGAGCGGATATTTGTAGCAGATAACATCATGCTCCATCCGCAGCTTTAATATATGCGCTCTAAATACTCCACTGGAGCGCTATGAGACCGTGTTTAATGAATACGTTACAATATAAAATTAAACTTATGATAGCTTGATAACAAACAACGTTTTTACTTCTCACTGTTTGACCTCAAGCAAATACAAACATTGTCCGCTACTGTTCAGGCGAAGCATAAACAATATGTGATGATGGATGTGGAATTTTATGGAATGGTTCTCACACCTAGAGGTCGTTTTAGGACAATTATAAATTTAATAAGAGAAGGAATGTAATGTTGATTGATGTTAATTACATTTAGGAAAAGGAATTTGATTTTAACCATAAGCACCGAACACCTGTGCGTGTGAATGGGACATTGTATATGTAGAAACATTTTGATTAATTGTTTTGTATTTTTTGTTTATGAGAATATTTGTAGAAGTGCAATAGTGTCGCGTATCTGGGACGTGAGAAAAAGTCATTATATTTAACAAAACAGGATGAAGTCAGTATTTGCTCTGTCAGCATTTGCTCTGTCAGCAGTAATGACAGAATCGTGAACTCCCGACTCTTTCCCATGGAAGAACAGAGGAAACAGGTGCCGTGTGTAAAATGGTAGAAAAATAAATACCTCCGTTCATACAGATAAGAACACACTAGGACAGAGAGCTTAGAGATTTTAGACAGGCAACTTAATAATTAAGACAACTAAAAATGTAGAAAGTTGGTAATAGGTCCATGTGCTAGATTAGCCAGTATATAGACAAATGATAAAGTAGGAAAGGAGTATAGATTTTTATAAATAACGTTTTTGTAGAGAATAGCTATAATAATAATAAATATTAAGAAGAGCAGATCTAGATAATCTCGGCTAGTTTTAAAATAACTTGTTTTTTTTTTTTTAAGTGCAGATAACTTGAGAGAGTATTTCGTCGAGCTTTGGAGTTTTGGGTTCGACTCTGTAGTGCTCCGATATACTTTGTGGTTTACATTAGTAGGACGGATTATTTGTTGAGTAGTAGAGTTTGGGGAGGGCTCTGAATATTACAAGTAACTCCGAGGATTGTAACGAAGTAAGAAAGAGAGATAGTCTAGTGGTTCTCAAGCTGTTAACCAATGATCTTTATCCGCCAAGGTGAATAGTGATTCCTTTGTAGTAAAGCAATAATGTGTGATCCTGCAGACTGGCAGGTAACAGATAAATAAATAGTGATGAATTTATTTCGGGCGTTTAGCCTTTGATGCCACTTGTAAGTAAACATCATGAAAACCACTGACTCAATACTCAATTATAGTTACTGTAAAACGTAATAAGAAATGTTCATTGAATATTACGGAAGATGATAATATTACTCTACACGAGATTTTGAGAAGCAGTGTAACTTGTGAGTTGATATAGTTTTTCATGTAATGAAGAGAACAATGGTTCTCAGGTTTTTGTTCTTATGGGGACCAGAATATATTAATTGAGAAGAATGAGAACAGAGGTTCCCAACTTATTAGATGATGATAGGATTAGTAAGTGTAGTGAAGAGAGGGATGGTCATGAGCAGCTCTAAAACAAAATCCATGGTGATATCACGAGAAGAAAGAAGACATTAGATTAAGCTGGGAGAACAGGTCCTGGAGCAGGTCGGCCACTTTAAATACCTTGGAGCTATTATAGACCAAAAGGGAGGCATCAAAGAAGAGTTGGCCACTCGAAAAGCAGCAGCTGGGAGACTTTTTCAGACCATAAATCGAGGATTCCTCAGCAAGAGAGAGGTTGGTAAGAAAACGAAGATGGCTATATGCCTCTCCACCTATGTCCCAGTCTTGGCATATGGATGCGAGTCATGGGCAATGACTACAACCCACAAAAGCCAGATCCAAACCTCAGAAATGAGGTATCTGAGGAAGGTGGTTGAAGTAACAAGAAGAGATATGGTCCGCAACCAGACGATACGTCAAGGCCTAAAATCCCACCCCCTGCAGGCCCAAGTAGAACAGTCCCAACTAAGATGGTTTGGCCATGTCTGAAGAATGGGAGAAGATCGGCTACCACAACAAGCATGGGAAACAAAGAGCCAAGGATCCAGACCCCCAGGACCACCCAGAGTCCGCTGGGAGGACAACATTAGACAATCTTTGAAGGACCGAGGAATCGAATGGAACCAAGCCAGGAGGAAGACAGCCGATAGGATAGTCTGGCGCTCTCTCTCCCAAACTCTACACTTCACGGTAGAAGGGGAACGACTAAGTTAGAAAGTAGTAAGTGTAGTACTAACGTAATAGAAACGAAAATGATAATTATTATATAGGTGTACAGTGCATGCTTTAAAATTATTATATTTATATTTTATTTGGTGTAGAGAAACTTTAGTAATCTTAATAAACAATATTAACTTTATAGTAGTTGTCGTCAGTGAATTACTTAATTGTTGTTAAGAGATTTTGTTAGTTATCGTTGAAGACTAGATAAATGAAATAGTGAGTTTTCGTGGTGACTTTTTTAAGTGTCGTCACTGACTTATGGGTTACTGCCAGATGAACTGCGTCAACAAACTGAAGGTGAGAGATGACATTATATTATAAGCAATATCACGTGCCAACAACACCAACACGTAGCTGCATTCTCATCCGGAAGAACCTACCTGGGTTGAACAAGGTTGCACAAAATTCTAGAGATTGGAGGTAATCAACATCTAAGGCGTGTAGCCTTTCTGACCACTGAACACTTACATGAACACTTTTATTAACATAACAGATGCCTCGTGTTTACACGGTGCTGCCCGATCTGATCTGAACTTTGCACAATTGACAAATCAACAAACTTATTTACAAACAGCATTTGCGCTGTTACTATATAACTTTATTTTGTGCCGTGACCTTTAGACTTGTCACATATTCTCTCTTGTACCATCAGCCAAGATAAAGGCAAGAAACAGAATGCAGCTGCATCTGCTTGACGCTATTGTAAGAATCAGAGCCTTAGTGTTGTTTTCGACTGAATGTTGTAAGGACTTCACGGCATTATAAAAAATGTTAAAACACTATACTTCTGACAAAGTATATGGCGAAGGTTCAAGAGGGAATGTCACTGATGACCTCGAACTGGAGCTTTTTTTTTTTTTTGAGCTGTGAATAAATAATCTATTTAAATAGTTTGGCTTTTTTAATGGCTTTTTTTTTGTGTGAAGGTGTTTGGCTTTTTTTTTTCAAAATTTCCATCTGGCAACCCTGCCCATACACCCCTGGCAACTACACAGGGCATATTCTCAATCAATATTATTGGAACGGGAACGTTTCTCATTAAATTAAACAAAAAGTACCTGTCTCTCACTAAATCAATGTCGGTTAACATACCAGGTGTTCGACATTTGTCTGTCTCTTTGGGCGGGAGGGGGGTAGAATACCACCATGCCTTAATTGTTCCTGAAATAAAATCGTGATACTGAATCCAGCAGCGAACGCCTCATCTGACCCGTTTGGCTATAAATCTGTCAGGCTGTCCCATTTCTGTGTAAATTTCTCGAGGTATTGTAATTATCTTTGAACGCGTGAGAAAAATATGGGAACTCAAGAATCAACAGATGTAGTAGAGTAAGTAGACCATGTGCTGTTTGAATACGAAATTAACCTAGTATGCCAACTTAAAAAAACAAACAAGCAAACAAACAAACAAACAAACACACACATATATTTTGAACAGGAGTTTTGGCGAGGTATGACTCGTTCAAGCTAGACACAAAGTCCGTCGGTTATATTAGGGCCTATGCTAAAAATCTAAAAGACCGTGTAGTGTAACATAAAGTCAAAGTACAACAGCTCCCATTCCAGACAAAACGTTTGTGATTAAAGAAAGAAAAAAACACGAAATACCAAACCAAGAACCTTTCCTCTACCTCGCTCTCATTATCTAGATGTAAGAGTTTGCTGTCCGATTGACGGAGTGGTTAGAGCGCTGTTCTCTCGCGGCAAATGGTGCCGGGTTCGAATTACGGTACCGACACGCTAGTAGTATGTCATGGAGGAACCGAAGCGGATTCAGGCGGCGCGCAGGCAGCGCGGGACTTTTATATAAGGAAAATCAGGCGGCGCGTGACTTTTTATATAAGGAAATACGGTGGCCCGCAGGCGGCGCGGTAGGAGGAGCGTGCCATTTTATATAAGGAAAATGTGGGGCGTGGTTTTTTTATATAGTAATATATTAGTTCGATAATGGTGTTGTTTACAGACAATATTTAGACAATAGGAAGGCGATATATTTAGACATACAATAGGAAGACGGTATTTATGTTACAATAGAAAGACTTTTAGACATATTTTTACAACAGTTAGACGATATTTATGTTACAATAGGAAGACTTTTAGACATATTTAGACAACAGTTAGTCGTATATTTACAATAGGTAGACGATATTTAGTTATATATATATATATATATATATATATATATATATATATATATATATATATATATATATATATATATATATATATATATATATATATAAGAGAAAACACTAGATACACTTTATTTTGTTTTATTGACAAAGAATGGTCTATGGGTGACGTCTAACCCCACTTCTTCTTCATGTACGCCTAGGAGCTCTCATGCGGCTCGGATTACTTGGTGAGTTCTCTTTCGTGTACACCCAGTTGGTGGGTGTGGGTATAGTCATCTTCAACAATCTGTCACTTCTTGTTTATGTAGTCTTCTTCTTCTCGTTCGCTGTTGTTTAGAAATGTCTACACAAGAAGTCCGGTTCTCTGGATGTATGTTGCTGTGGTTGAAAGTTCTTCAAGGCTCCCAAACAGCTTTGTGTGGATGTGCGTCTCTGTGGGTCAATGTTCAGTTCGCAATTGACTAAGCATGTGGCAGTCTTGCAGGATGTGTTCGGCTGTCTGCGCTGCCTGTCCACACGTACATAGGGGTGATGAGACCAATCTCAGACTGTATAAGTGACTGTTCAGTCTGTTATGTCCTGTTCTAATACGGAACAGGATCACCTGTTTTGCTCGATCAAGATAGTGATAGTTGTCTCTTTGTTGGTCAATTTTCCTGATGGCCTTGATAAGGGTCTTCTTTTCCTGGAATGTGATTGTTTGTTCTTTTTGTTCCTGTGTTGCTCCTTCTTTTGCTAACGTATCTGCTCTCTCATTCCTGGTATGCCACAGTGTGATGGTATCCACTGTAGCATTACCCTTCTTTTGATATTTACTTTGTATAGAACTTTGTTTAATTCTGGCAGTTTATCACTGTTGAGGGCTTGCAGAACTGACATTGCATCGGTAAGGAATACAACCTGCTGACATTGGCTTATTGTGTTTTTTATTATTCCTGCAGCAATGCTTAAGGCCTGTACTTCTGCAGCGTAGTTTGAACAGAATATTCCAGTAGGTGAACAGGTGGATTCGTTTTCTTTGTCTGAATAGACCACATAAACTCCTGAGCCTCCGTTCTTCACTGCTCTGGTTGCAGATCCATCAGTATATGCTTGGATCCATGCTTCTCTGGGGTATAGTTCTTCAATCATTTCACATGCTGCTATTTTCCTTTAGAGAGTATTTAGCTCTCCCATGGGGCAGGTGGTAGTTATGGAGGTCTTAATGCTGAAATTTTGATGTTATTCCCATGGGGTTGGGAGGAGTGTGGGAGTTATTTCCTTAGTGATGTCTGGTAGTTCATCCTTGTATGTTCTAATTAGTTTTTTGGACCGATGCACAAAACTGCTTCTCTTCAACCTCCCACTGGCTAAATCTCCAAATCTAGTTTTCATTGGATGTGCGGGCAGGGGTGAGTGTCTATGAAGGAAAAACAGTCTTGTGGTGTGCTAGCCAGGGTCTGACTAGTCGAAAAATTAAGCGATCGTTGGCGTGTTGTCTAGCCGAAAAGGGCAGTAGGACGCGCTGCATAGTACCACCGCGAGCTTTGACCAAGATGAAATAAATGGCGTAGAGCCCACAAACATTGGTAACTACATCTTGTAAATGTCTAGCGTTGTAGTTAACAGATCGGTTAGCTTTATTTTATTCTTTTAAAATAATATCGAGCTAAAGCACAAGTCTCAGCCGCTTGGTAGGTTTCTTCTGCTTCTTCGGTGGTGGATTGGAGACATCGGCCAGGTGGTTGTCTATGGTGGGGGCTGACGTACAAGGGGTGGTGTTAGGAAACCAACTCGGTTCTGGGGATATTGGACAGCTGGAGTTGCTGTATTCGTCAAACGTGTTACTGGAGGAGGTAGTAGATCTCTGCGTCTTCGGTGGTAGATTAGAGATATCGGCCAGGTGATTGTCTGTGGTGGGAGCTGATGTACAAAGGTTGGTGTTAGGAAACCAACTCGGATCTGGGGAAATTTGTTGGTAACAGCCGGAGTTGATGTAGTTCGTCAAACGTGTTACTAGTACAAGTAGTAGGATAGGTATCCGTGCTTGGTGGCTGTAGTCGATCAAATTCGGCGAGAATTTCACCCTGTAAAGTCAACAAATGTTCAAACACAGGGCGACGTTATCCCACCACCGCTTCAGTAAAGTATGAACGTGGGTGTCTGGGCCTTGGTCTTCCAAGTCTCTATATGAAGGAATACCAGTTTAATCCGGTTTTTGACACGTGTCCAGCCTTGTGTTCGCCAGGGTTTGATTAGTCGAAAAATTAATCGATAGTTGTATCGTTGTCGATGTGACCAGCCTTGATGTGAACTCCCCAGGGTTTGATTAGTCGAAATACTAACCGATAGTTGTATCGTTGTTGATGTGACCAGACTTGTGTTAGCCAGGGCGTGATTAGTCGAAAAATTTATCGATAATTGACGCGTTGTCGATGTGAAAATTTATGTGTGCTGGCATTGTAACTGTATGACTCATGAACGTATTGTCGTGAGGAAAAAGACGACAGAAAATATCCGATAAAATGGTGGGCAAAGTCTTATAGAGGAAAATACACACAAAAAAGTTATATAGAGAAAAATGCTTAGGGTTCTTGTGACCATGTCTTTTGGTGGTGTGTTTAGTTTGGTTGATGACGTTGTCGAGCCGCGCGGCGATGAATATACTGCAAAACGGTTCTCCTTACGACGTCTATGGTTAGGTCGACGACGTCCTCATACGAGTTGGTTATAGCAGAGCGTCTGTCCTTGTGTAGTTCAGTATTGCTTTTAAAAGCTAAAATATGCTATTTTCTAAACTATTATGTTTTTTAATTTTCACTGGCTGGTTAATCTGTATGTAACTTTTCATCAGTTTGTAGTGACTCGGGTCCTTATTTATTTTTGAAGTAATATGTTAGTTATTTGTAGTTACTATGAGAAGTTCTTTATAGTATCAGCTTCTGAGTACAGATATACACCTCGCGCACACGTGTTGTAGCGACTTGGAACCAAATCAGTTTATCGATCTACCCACCCGTTGTAAGTATTACGGAGAATTTTTTTCAAAACCCAAATATAATTTGATTTCATACGAGTTTAGTTTGTAGATCAGAAAGTATTACAAGTTGTGGTGTAATATCGATGATGACTCACCAACAGTCATCCTGTTTGCAGAAAATGAACAAAGCACTTGCTTAACAATAGGCGAGAAACGCAGATAAGTTTTAAACTAAGGCAATTTTTCAGAACCAAGTCTTATTCCTAGTACATATACAAATATATATATATTTTTTTTCTTTTAAAATGACGTGTAAGAATTTAACATCTTAACAAAACACACAAATACCTTGTATTTTTTTTAAAATACCAACTAGTCTAGACTAATAACATAATAATTTGAAAAAGGATTAACTTTTAGCAACACTTCCTACCGAGAACGAATACAGAAACAAACAGACACAGACATTTTTTTTTTTTTGTAAGCCAGAAGACAAAACATGAATACCGAAAAATGAAAATAACAAATAAAGACGCGAATAGAAACAAAACACATAGCTAGATATTTTTCCACAGAGTCTTAATACGCTTAAACAGACACATATCTTTTAGTATAATAGAGAAAGCAACCGAAATATTTAAGATACAGAGATATTTATATTTAACACAAAACAGAATAACATACGTTTCGTTGTGATCTTGATGTGGTTTGGTTTTCAGAAGGCTGTTTCTTGGTTTCAACGTCTGATTTTTCAAAATGACTGGAGGTCTTTACTGGTCGCGGGTTGTTCCATGAATGAGACAGGTCTAAAACAATTCTTGATTAAGACAAAGGTTTGGTATTCGCAGCGCGCATGCGTGCACAAGCGGTTCCGGGCTAAGTCGATAACGTCACATGCGGCTTTGTTACAATGGGCGAATAGTGGAATCGATATGCAATTTCGTTCGTTGTTTAATTGCACCCAGTAATTAATTATTCCCTGGTCGGAAAATGACTTTTTACATTTGAACAAAGGAGGACATTTATAAAAAATTCTAGCACAGATGCGCCGCGCACGTGTGCAATCAAATATTCAGAACTCATCCGCACGTGGCTTTGTTCCATGTGGCCACCCGTTATCGACAATGTGATTTAACATCAAAGACAAGAAGTTTAATTACGCACAGCTGTTCGAGCGTAATACAACGGGAACCAATTAATTATGCGTGAACATAAAACTAGCGATCTTTATTTGTGACAAAATTAATTGCGCACAGATCACAACTAATTAATTGGTACCGCTGAGGTCAGGAAGAGAGTGTTTTTTACGAGCGGACATTTACAAACTAGAACTTCGCTGTTTAGTTATAACTGTTCGTGTGTTCGTCCCAGTGTTTGTCTGTTAGTGTTTGTTAATGTTCTATGTAAAAATATATATATTGTCAAACTTTGTGTGTGAGAGTGTTTTGTTAGTGTGAGAGTATATAACTTAACACTTTTATTAGAACAACCTTTAAAAAAAGCACATGTTATAGTGTGTTGACTAAAAATGAATAACAAACGAGTGATATTTATTGTGAATGGTAGTCACGTCTTTGTGTGACTGAGTACCGTTCTTGTGATATTGACAAACACATCGCAGGGAGTCTCATGTTGTTGAAAACAGGGGTTCTCACGTTGTGTAGGGTCTTAGATGTAAAATAACTGCGTTTGAGTGTAGGGTCTTAGATATAAAATAACAGTGTATGAGTGTAATCTATCATTGTTAGCTATGGACCCGCGCTGGTCTCATCCCTGTACTAGTTTGATTGCAGGGAAAACCGGTTCTGGGAAAACTGTTTTTGTACAACGTTTCTTGAAACATATACGAGATATGATAACACCTGCTCCAGATGAAATTATATGGTGTTATGGGGAATGGCAAGCTATGTATAATTCGATGCCTGGAGTTCAGTTTATTGAAGGACTGCCGGACATTGAACAGTGGACAGGTGATAAGAAACGCCTGTTAGTTATCGATGATCTCATGAGTGAGACGGATGATAGAGTAACGAAATTATTTACTAAAACCAGTCATCATAAAAATATAAGTGTAATATATATTGTGCAAACTTTATTTGGCAAGAACAAAGAGCACAGAACCATTAGTTTGAAAACTCATTATATAGTGCTTTTCAAAAACCCACGCGATGGATCTCAGATTGTTAATCTAGCCAAACAGATGTACCCAGGTCGTACTGCCTATTTCCAAGAAAGTTTTAAAGACGCGACGTCGGCCCCACACGGTTATTTGCTAATCGACCTTCGTCAGACAACACCCAACGCTTTGCGACTTCGTACCCACATATTTCCACGAACAACAAGTAGTTTACGTACCCAAATAACGAGATGGGAGAAAAGGTGAAACGCCATGCTGATATGTTAAAGTTTCTAGCGACGGCCAAACCACCAGTCATCAAGGCTGTTATGAAAACAGCGTCACCCGATCTTGTAGGAACACTCTGCGAATGTTGTCACAACGTATTAAAAGGTAATGTTACACTGACACCACCTCAAAAAAGACGTATGCGTCGTTACAAAAACACCCTGAGGGCGCTCATCAAGAAGAAATTGTCGCTCAAAGGACGAAAACAATTTTTACAAACTGGATGTTTTTTAAGTGCGTTGTTAAAACCACTACTAGTCGTGCTAAGAGGGCTCTTGTAGATGGCTAAGAAAATGATTTTGATGGATCCTCGTTTGTTAGAGACTCAAAAACCGTATAGAGCCCCCGATGCTCTAAGGGATAACTTGGGAGAATTGGACAGTCAAATGCAACTAGTCTTGGATCGAGAAGATTTGTCAATGGGTGACAAAGCTAGATTATATCAGCGAACACTGCAGCGTTATTTGACTGTCCAATTCTCCCAAACTTATCTGCGTTTCTCGCCTATTGTTAAGCAAGTGCTTTGTTCATTTTCTGCAAACAGGATGACTGTTGGTGAGTCATCATCGATATTACACCACAACTTGTAATACTTTCTGATCTACAAACTAAACTCGTACGAAATCAAATTATATTTGGGTTTTGAAAAAATTCTCCGTAATACTTACAACGGGTGGGTAGATCGATAAACTGATTTGGTTCCAAGTCGCTACAACACGTGCGCGCGAGGTGTATATCTGTACTCAGAAGCTGATACTATAAAGAACTTCTCATAGTAACTACAAATAACTAACATATTACTTTAAAAATAAATAAGGACCCGAGTCACTACAAACTGATGAAAAGTTACATACAGATTAACCAGCCAGTGAAAATTAAAAAACATAATAGTTTAGAAAATAGCATATTTTACCTTTTAAAAGCAATACTGAATTACACAAGGACAGACGCCCTGTTATAACCAACTCGTATGAGGACGTCGTCGACCTAACCATAGACGTCGTAAGGAGAACCCTTTTGCGGTATATTCATCGCCGCGCGGCTCAACAACGTCATCAACCAGACTAAACACACCACCAAAAGACATGGTCACAAGAACCCTAAGCATTTTTCTCTATATAACTGTTTTGTGTGTATTTTCCTCTATAAGACTTTGCCCGCAATTTTATCGGATATTTGCTGTCGTCTTTTTCCTCACGACAATACGTTCATGAGTCATACAGTTAAAATGCCAGCACACAGAAATTTTCACATCGACAACGCGTCAATTATCGATTAATTTTTCGACTAATCACGCCCTGGCTAACACAAGTCTGGTCACATCAACAACGATACAACTATCGATTAGTATTTCGACTAATCAAACCCTGGCGAGTTCACATCAAGGCTGGTCACATCGACAACGATACAACTATCGATTAATTTTTCGACTAATCAAACCCTGGCGAACACAAGGCTGGACACGTGTCAAAAACCGGATTAAACTGGTATTCCTTCATATAGAGACTTGGAAGACCAAGGCCCAGACACCCACGTTCATACTTTACTGAAGCGGTGGTGGGATAACGTCAGATACTTACACCTCGTTGAAGATGACTTCCACTGTTCCCAACAACTGGGTCTACATCAAAAGAAGTGATGAAATGCTTAAACCTTTGGCTAGTGGTCTGAAGGCCGTTTCTGTAAGTGTTAACCGAGGCCAACCTTTACTACACGTGCGAAAATACTTTGGTGAATCATATCTCAAGTTTCCTACCAAAAACGGCACTACGCTAACTCGCCCTGTGTTTGAACATTTGTTGACTTTACAGGGTGAAATTCTCGCCGAATTTGATCGACTACAGCCACCAACCACGGATACCTATCCTACTACTTGTACTAGTAACACGTTTGACGATTACATCAACTCCGGCTGTTACCAACAAATTTCCCCAGATCCGAGTTGGTTTCCTAACACCAACCCTTGTACATCAGCTCCCACCACAGACAATCACCTGGCAGATATCTCTAATCTACCACCGAAGACGCAGAGATCTACTACCTCCTCCAGTAACACGTTTGACGAATACAGCAACTCCAGCTGTCCAATATCCCCAGAACCGAGTTGGTTTCCTAACACCAACCCTTGTACGTCAGCCCCCACCACAGACAACCACCTGGCCGATGTCTCTAATCCACCACCGAAGAAGCAGAAGAAACCTACCAAGCGGCTGAGACTTGTGCTTTAGCTCGATATTATTTTAAAAGAATAAAATAAAGCTAACCGATCTGTTAACTACAACGCTAGACATTTACAAGATGTAGTTACCAACGATTGTGGGCTCTACGCCATTTATTTCATCTTGGTCAAAGCTCGCGGTGGTACTATGCAGCGCGTCCTACTGCCCTTTTCGGCTAGACAACACGCCAATGATCGCTTAATTTTTCGACTAGTCAGACCCTGGCTAGTACACCACAAGACTGTTTTTCCTTCATAGACACTCACACCTCATATGACTACACGAACAAGAAGTGACAGATTGTTGAAGATGACTATACCCACACCCACCAACTGGGTGTACACGAAAGAGAACTCACCAAGTAATGCGAGCCGACTGAGAGTTCCTAGGCGTACATGCAGAAGAAGTGGGGTTAGACGTCACCCATAGACCATTCTTTGTCAATAAATATATAAAATGTATCTAGTGTTTTCTCTTTTATATATATATATATATATATATATATATATATATATATATATATATATATATATATATATATATATATATATATATATATATATGTGTGTGTGTATAACTAAATATCGTCTACCTATTGTAAATATACGTCTAACTGTTGTCTAAATATGTCTAAAAGTCTTCCTATTGTAACATAAATATCGTCTAACTGTTGTAAATATATGTTTAAAAGTCTTCCTATTGTAACATAAATACCGTCTTCCTATTGTATGTCTAAATATATCGCCTTCCTATTGTCTAAATATTGTCTGTAAACAACACCATTATCGAACTAATATATTACTATATAAAAAAACCACGCCCCACATTTTCCTTATATAAAATGGCACGCTCCTCCTACCGCGCCGCCTGCGGGCCACCGTATTTCCTTATATAAAAGTCCCGCGCCGCCTGCGCGCCGCCTGATTTTCCATATATAAAAGTCACGCGCCACCTGCCGCGCCACCTGAATCCGCTTCGGTTCCTCCATGACATACTACTCACGCTGCAGTCTACCCAGCTGTAAATGAACTTCGCGAATGTAAGCGAAAAGCAGTCTCCCCTAGAGACCACTCACTCGTCATCACATTCGTGCGACATATAGTGAATTACGTATATAGTTGAGGGTGCTTCATGGTGCAGCCACCTCGACAAAAGCTGACCCAGCCAAGATAATTATGCACCATGAAGCGGTCCTCATCATGAATCTCCTCGGGAAATAGTCTACTTGAAATCATTTATTCAAAGAGAATTCTGGTGACTAAACATGATATTTTCAGGACGATAAATTCTTTCTCATAAATTCTACCAAGAACTATGTAGAGCACATAAGACTGAGAAAGGAGAACTTGTATCCAGCTCATATTGAATAAAATATCCCGACCCAGTGGACGTATTTACGGCTCAGCCCCGAGGGTATAGATTGTTTTAACAACGTGTCCGGCCCAAATAAGGTTTACAAGACAAAAATAACAATAACTCGGTTATATTGGATTTTTTTTAAAATGAGAATACTCTCACAATGTACAAAGAAAAAATATGTATAGTGTACTGTTTAAAAAAGAAAAAATCGTCATCACTTGGACCAGCTGAGCTTTTCTGTTGTGGTTTGCTGCATAAGTATTATACTCATGTCTCCAAGTACTGTAGTAGCTGCTGGATATGATTTTTGTTCTGACTCTCTTGGTTCGGTAATGGGTTTTGTCTGTCTCAGCACTTAGGTACAGTAATACAGTTCTATGGTTTCAGAGGGTGGCCGAGTTTGCTTCCCTGAACTCATTGCACATCACAAACACGGATGGAGTAAGTCGGCCCTGCTGAATACCGCTTACGTTTATGCATAGGACAATAAACTGGTTTGGTAGCCTGGTATGGTAACCTGGTAGGACTGGATGATCAAACAATTAAAACCCATTAATGGTGTTTCGAGAGAAGTCATCTGCTATGTCTGGTAGACGATAAGCGTACATCAGAAATCTAATTAGAACATCCATAAACATGAATAGCTATTTGTTATCTATAATCTCATAAATACTATACCTTGACGAAAGTTACAAGCATACATGGGGATCTCAACCTTGGTCCGGCTGTCTGCTTGTTTACAGCAGTGATTTTCCACATGTGCGCAGTGAGTTTAACAAACTGTGTTTTGGGGTCGTGATCATCAATTGTTTGAGAACCACTTGTTTACATGTAGAGCAATAAAACCATTGGGGTCATTGTTACCAATGATTTGAAAACGACTGAGTTATAGTTTCCCGTGCTGCAGTAAAATCATGGGGTCATGACTGCCACGGTTGCAAAACCACTGGGTTATTGTCGTGGTTGAATTAGAGTGTAGAGTATTTGTCGAGTTGGACAATAGTAGTGAAATCGACAAGGGATAGTGGACTGACAGAGTTATAGATTACACGTAGATAAGGTGTAAAATAGGAGGTGGACTTGAGACAACTTGGAAGAAGATTTATTAAAATGATCTCTCTTTCCAAGCCTCAACACACTTATACAGTCTAAGCGCCGCCTGCTCTCACTCTTTTCTCTGAATCATACGTAGAGACTATAGTAAAGAGCTAAGAATGTAAATTATGGATGGAAGGGTCGTGAACAGCGAATTAATAAATGTGTAAACTTTATTAAAGAAGAAAAGCATGAAAATAATGCATATCATCACAAACAACATAAAATTACATCAATAATCAAAATATGCAAAATACACCAACGAACACACACACCACCAATCATAAAAAAACCTGTAGAACACAGAGAAATGAAATAAACTGTCTGTCAGTCTGTCCGCTTTCGTGGGACCAAAAGCTAGCTCCAGAAAAGTGTCTTACATGTAGATATCCTTTAAGGGGATGAATTAAACCTACAAAAACTTTCCTTGTCGGTGCTATCGTTGGTGACCTCTAATTGCGCGAGGGGGACTGGAAGACTGTCTATCTCCTGCTGACCAAATAAAAAAACTGAGCGACTGCCTGTCCGCTTTCGTGGGACCAGAAGCTAGCTCCAGAAAAGTGTCTTACATGTTGTCGTGAAATATTCTAATCCACATATATAAATTATCAGGTAAATGTAAAGCCTAACACATAAATTCAATAAAAGGAAAGAAGAATGGTAAAGAACAGTGCTGTCACAATGACTGTACTCGAAATCCCCCTTGTTTTCTACTTCGTCTGCAAATTGTAACGTTTCACGTTGATAGTAAAAGCCTACTGCTTCAATACCCGCCTTCTACGATAAAACGTGTACTGCCTTTCTAAGAAAAACCTTGAGATACGCAGCTGACCTAGATTTAAAATTCCATTCATGTCATTTTATACACTACGTTACAAAAAAAAAACGAAAGACAGATGGACTAAAGATAGAAAGAAAGGGAGAGGCTGAAAGCCGGAACGCAGGCAATACTACCACAGTCGCGCGATACACAATTGCTGCCATCACGCGTGTAAGGCCACAAGCACTAGCTTTTTTTTCAAATCGACAGTAATAAAACGAGAGTTAGGTTTTAAAAAAACTTACAAAACGCTTATTAGGAAACATGACATTCTACTGTTTTATGTCTGAAATCCTGACATTAGTATGACAGTACAGCAGACACCCTAAAGTTTGGAAGTGAGGAGGTGGCAACAGCACGACTATCCTAGAAGAAAATACATATTTTGAACGCAGCCACTTAGCTCCTTTAAATTTGTATATTTGGGTTCCTTAGGACTTGCTGACAAATAATATGTTAAACGTTACGCAAATAGTCTAGGAAATAACAAATTATAGCCAAAAGAAATAGTGAGGGATGTCAGACAACACCCAAATCAGAATCGCTCAGTGGCAGATTTTCAACACACCATTGTACGGGAAATAGGCTGACATGTTACCTCCTATTTGATTGGCGGAAAATAAATGTAAGGCTAAACACGATTAGTCGGACTATAAATACTACTTCTTTGTTGTTAGGGGAAACGTGAGTAGGAGTACTTTTTTGAAAAGCTGTGTAAACATGGCATGATTGGTTAGACCTGCCAATATAGTCAATCAGAGGCGTCAGGTCAGCACCACATTTGCAAATAAACTTACTACAGAACCAGTGCGTTGAGCGCCAGTGCATATTTTTCTAAATAAAAGCCTGGGACATCGGCAGATCGAAATTGTGCTATATTCATTGCCAGTCAACGTAATTCTGTATTATTTCCATGAATTGTGGTAAGCTTGAAATATTTGATATCTTTTTAATGAAAATTGAATGTAAATTGATAATTTATGTCTGTATATATGTGTGGTTCAGTAGCGAACATGAGGTGAAGCCTATATAGTGCTCCAGCCTGAACAGAAGGTGTCGGAGGAAAGTAAAACTACATGGAATTGCCAAACAGTACACTGACACCTATATTATTGACTAGAAAGAAATAATGCTGGAATTGCAGAGGCGTAATAACCAGTAGGGAGGAATATACTGGTGAAAATTATTTCAGATGAAGATAGCAGTTGGCCTACCGCTCTGAACTCAGTGTTTGTTATGTATTGTGCTCAGTGTAGAAATAGAGTATAAATTAGTTCTGAAGTAGGAGGTACAACCTTCTTGTTTCAGGGACTGTGGTCCTAAAGTTATTGAGCAGCACCTGGTCAGAGCTTTGCTAAATCCAGAGGGGACAGCATACTCCTTGGTCCATATAGCAAACAGTGAGGTGTCTCCAGAACACAGGGGAGAAATCGAGCAGAGGAGTCTTTTCCTGCCGCCATCACGAAAGATAAGCCTATGTGGCCAGCGGAGCTCAACATTATGTAACCCCATCTTAAACTGACATTGTATAAAAATAAGAGGGGAAATTAATTGTTTTAATGAACGGAACTGAGAACATCTCCAATACTAGTTCCAACAGAAACAAACACTTGAAGTCATGATGACAAATAGCAACATAGCTTGAAAAAACAAAACCAGTATTACCTCATATTACTACTACACAACTGACACACATAGGATAATATTAATAAAATATGTCACTACAAGATTCATATTGATAAATTCTGTACATATAACGTGTAATTAAAATTGATTGTGATTCCTGGTTCACTTTGTATTTGAATCAGGACACATATATATTAGTGACAGTAATTAATACATATTTATATTTGAAAATTTACCAGTGCCTCATTTAAGAATAGTCTTATAGAGTGTTAAATGTGTGTGAGTGTCACAGTGATGTCACGTGTGGTGGAATAAATTAAATTGTTTATCTGTCTGTTGTTGTTGTGACTTACACTTCATCATATACATACCCTAGACATTCAACGTAGTCATCACAATATTCCAGAATAATTCTGACTGAGGTATAAATATGTGGTAGCAAGTAAGGTCATCTGTAATACACTACACTTATTAGATACAGATACCTTCACAGCTGATCTCAGTCAGTACACTAAGTCCCCTATAAATATTTATAATATCCCACTTTACCACACATATTGATTGTCTGCTTCACCACTGTGCACATGTGGATTAAACGAACAAACTGCTGAGCATGTTCTACAGGACTGTCCTCTGTATGACCAGTTAAGAAAGATATACTGGCCCAATGACTCAACACTAAACTCAAAGCTATATGGAGTTAAAGAGGAACTTCAAACAACAGTCGAATTCATCATGAGAACTCGTCTGACGGTGTAATCATCAAAGATGCGATCGCAAGAAGAAGAAGACCACACATATTGGGGTCTCGCTCCAGGGATATTGAACTTTCTCCTGTTATAGATATTGGGAATAATAAGAATTAAAAGGTATCCTTGGGTGGAAATAAATAACGTTGAGCTCTCAGTGCCTGTAGTGTCCTTAGATAATTATTGATAGATTGAATTGTTACAATTGCATGTTAGACAATGGCCGACTTGGCAAAATTTCGATCTGCTGCTGTACAGACTGCGAAAGAGTTAGGAATGGACGGACAAATTATGATTGCTTATGTCACGGCTGAATGTGACAAATATATTGAACGGGAAGAAAGAAGATTAGAAAAAGAGGCCGAAAGAAAGTTAGAGGCTGAGACTAAGAGGCTGCAATTTGAGGCTGAGGCTGAGGCTAAGAGGTTGCAGATTGAGGCTGAGGCTAAGAGGTTGCAGATTGAGGCTGAGGCTAAGAGGTTGCAGATTGAGGCTGACAAAGAGGCTAAAGCATTGGAAGCCGAGGAAAGAAGACAGGCTGCAGAAAGAGAAGAGAAGAGATTAGCTGCAGAGAGGGAAGCCGAGGAAAGAAGATTGACTGCAGAAAGGGAAGCAGAAGATAAAAGATTACAAAGGGAACACGAGTTACGACTAAGGGAGTTTGAGTTTCAAGGCCATGCTCCTGAAAATGGGGCCAGTCCCTTTACCTCTGATGCTACTGCTAGTCAGGGAGCCTCAACCTCAGCTATGAATTTTCATTTAGATCATTTCGTTGAGAAAGACGATGATATTGAGAGCTATCTAAATAGATATGAACTATTGGCTACCACATATGGGTTAGAAAGAGAAAGGTGGAGCTTAAAGTTATCTCAAGGGCTTCGTGGGGCAGCTTATGAAGTTTTTGCCAAAATGAGCAGAGGTGATCAGGAAAATTATGACATGCTAAAGCAGGCTCTTTTGTTAAGATATGAAAAGAACGCAGAATTTTATAGGAAAAAATTTAGGAATGCTAAACTACTGTCAGGTGAAACCTACCACCAGTTCTCTGCACGAATAGAGACATACTTGGAGAAATGGACTTCTCTGGGGAAAACCCAAGATCTTAAGGAAATGGTCCTTATAGAACAATTAAGAGAGTCCATGGCTCCAGACATGAGAAAGTTTCTCATGGAACAAGGTGCAGAGAGGCTGGGTGAGTTGCTAAATGTTGCTGAAAGGTATCAAGCGGCTCAAGCAGAGGTAACAGGTAATAAAAAGAAACAGGTGGATAATTTTAGGACACCACAGAACTTTAATAAATTTGATCCTAGAGATCAAAACAAAGGTAAGCACCAATTTGATAGGCCACGGTATGACAATAAAAATAAAACCCCACAATTCGATGAAAGGAAATATGATGAAAGAAAATCTTTCAACCAAGGGGAAAGGTGGTGTAAAAATTGTAAGATGAACAATCATGACACTGACCGTTGCAGAAGGAACCCTATTGTTATGGCCACCCTTCAGGTCAGGTCGAACTCAAGAAAGGAGGAGGATATTCTGTTAGATACCACTCCAGAAGAGATGAGGAAGGCACAGGCTGGGGATAAGACCCTCAAGCCTTGTTTCAGGAAATTGTCAACTTGTCATACAACTCCAGGCAAGGGAGATTTTTACATGAAAAACAAGTTGATGTATAGGAAGACTGGAGCTAGATCCAAAGGTCAGGGACAGCTGGTACTTCCTAAAAGATATAGGGCAGAATTAATAAGGAGCCTACATGTGAAACCAGATGGGGACCATGAGAAAATAGGTACCATCATCCAAAAGGTGGCTCACAATTATTATTGGCCCAAGGCAAGATGGGACATTGAGAATTTTGTAGAAAGGTGTAGCTTAGCACATGAGGGAACACCCACAAGTGGGAACATTGATCAGGACCTGGACGCGCCACGGGGCAACCGTAGGCCTGACAATAAAAAGAAGTATAAATTTGATAAAGTGGACCAAAGGGAATGGGAAGCCCCTTTTCACGGACAAGCTTCACTTAACTGTTTTACAATGGCCACTATGCGGAGAGTGCAAAAAGATGTCTTACCCCAGGATAAGCCGAAAATCCCTCAATCGGACTTAAACAAACTGGAGGAAGAAGATGTAGAGAGGAAATCTCTCATCAAGAATTTTAAGTGGGGAGAAAGCCCCAAGAACAAAATTGGTAGCGGTCGTTTTGTGACTGATAATTCTGGGAAGAAAAATCATCACTACAGAGCTTCGGGTGGAAAGGACCTGGCATGTGCCAGGAGAAATAAGTTTCCGAATTTAAAAGTCCATATGTAACTCTGTTAAGAACGTGGACTGACGAAAAGGCAGAGGAAAATATTACATCCTCATACCAATATGTGAATGAGCTGACCACTCGTTTAAAAACTGGCTGGAAACTTGCCAATGAAAATTTGAAACAAGCCAGGAAGAAACATGCTGCCTATTATAACAGGAAAGCGAAAGACAGAGATTTGGCTGTGGGAGAGAAGGTACTGCTTCTTCTCCCCGGTAGTCAGAATAAGTTACAAATTGGATGGCAAGGTCCATATACAGTTCTAGAGAAGGTGTCTAGAACAAATTATAAGATAGATAAGAAGGGGAAAGAAAAATCTATCATGTGAATCTCCTGAAGAAATATTTGGAAAGAGAACATCAGGAAGAGACACACTTGTTGACCTTGTCCATTGCCATGGAGATGAAAAAGGAACCACTTTCATCATTTGAATATCCATTACACCCCTGTGAGACAGCGGCACAGGTGAAAATCAGTACACATTTAACGAAAACTCAGAAAGAGAGAGTGCAACAGGTTCTAGATACTCATACAGAGGTGTTAACAGACCGACCAGGGCATACAAACTTATTGGAATATGATATGAAACTGATAGACTCCACACCTGTCTGTATGAAACCATATTCGATTCCTTTTGCTAAGGAGAAAGCTTTGAAGGAAGAGATAGACTATTTGTTGAAGGAAGGAATTATTTCACACAGTGAATCTTCGTATAGTTCCGGTGTTGTACTCCTAAGGAAGCCCTCTGGAGAACATAGACTCTGTATAGATTACAGGAGACTGAATGCTATTACAGAAGGACAGGTGGATCCATTGCCTGATACAAATCAGCTGTTTGCCAGACTAAATAAAGCTAAATATTTCTCAAAAGTGAATCTGAGTAAAGGATACTATCAGATTCCAGTAAAACCTGAGATCAGAAAAAATTGTTGGATGTAAACAATTCGGAGGAACGTAATGAATCCCTGAGTTGCCTCTTTGATTGAGGATATTCCGAATGTTTCATACAGGCTAATAAGAAGATTATGGGATCCCCTACGAAAACTCTGCTATCACCAGGTATATGTTATCTCCTCATAACGTACATTTTGGGGAAAATCTAATGATCTCTGGACATGTCATTGCGCAGACTCAGAGAAAAGAAATGGTGAATACGGGTTGTGAAGCAGCATTAAGACAAGCAGTCACACTTGCGGCTGTTCAGTAACATAACCGAAAAATATTATTGGTTGTAGAGGTCTGAGGCAGATTTCATGAGTAGTGCTTACTCTGAATGGACCCAACTACATAAAACCATGATAGCACAACAGCAGAGTAAAGTCAAGTTGACTTACATTTATCTATGTGTATATAGAATAAAGGACTGACATAAGATGTCTGTTTTAAGAGGGGAGATGTCGTGAAATATTCTAATCCACATATATAAATTATCAGGTAAATGTAAAGCCTAACACATAAATTCAATAAAAGGAAAGAAGAATGGTAAAGAACAGTGCTGTCACAATGACTGTACTCGAAATCCCCCTTGTTTTCTACTTCGTCTGCAAATTGTAACGTTTCACGTTGATAGTAAAAGCCTACTGCTTCAATACCCGCCTTCTACGATAAAACGTGTACTGCCTTTCTAAGAAAAACCTTGAGATACGCAGCTGACCTAGATTTAAAATTCCATTCATGTCATTTTATACACTACGTTACAAAAAAAAAAACGAAAGACAGATGGACTAAAGATAGAAAGAAAGGGAGAGGCTGAAAGCCGGAACGCAGGCAATACTACCACAGTCGCGCGATACACAATTGCTGCCATCACGCGTGTAAGGCCACAAGCACTAGCTTTTTTTTCAAATCGACAGTAATAAAACGAGAGTTAGGTTTTAAAAAACTTACAAAACGCTTATTAGGAAACATGACATTCTACTGTTTTATGTCTGAAATCCTGACATTAGTATGACAGTACAGCAGACACCCTAAAGTTTGGAAGTGAGGAGGTGGCAACAGCACGACTATCCTAGAAGAAAATACATATTTTGAACGCAGCCACTTAGCTCCTTTAAATTTGTATATTTGGGTTCCTTAGGACTTGCTGACAAATAATATGTTAAACGTTACGCAAATAGTCTAGGAAATAACAAATTATAGCCAAAAGAAATAGTGACGGATGTCAGACAACACCCAAATCAGAATCGCTCAGTGGCAGATTTTCAACACACCATTGTACGGGAAATAGGCTGACATGTTACCTCCTATTTGATTGGCGGAAAATAAATGTAAGGCTAAACACGATTAGTCGGACTATAAATACTACTTCTTTGTTGTTAGGGGAAACGTGAGTAGGAGTACTTTTTTGAAAAGCTGTGTAAACATGGCATGATTGGTTAGACCTGCCAATATAGTCAATCAGAGGCGTCAGGTCAGCACCACATTTGCAAATAAACTTACTACAGAACCAGTGCGTTGAGCGCCAGTGCATATTTTTCTAAATAAAAGCCTGGGACATCGGCAGATCGAAATTGTGCTATATTCATTGCCAGTCAACGTAATTCTGTATTATTTCCATGAATTGTGGTAAGCTTGAAATATTTGATATCTTTTTAATGAAAATTGAATGTAAATTGATAATTTATGTCTGTATATATGTGTGGTTCAGTAGCGAACATGAGGTGAAGCCTATATAGTGCTCCAGCCTGAATAGAAGGTGTCGGAGGAAAGTAAAACTACATGGAATTGCCAAACTGTCATAAAATTAACAGTGATACAACGTAAAAATATCTCCAAAGGATAAAATGTAGGGATAAAAAGAATGCGTAAGTTACTAGAAGGCATGATCGCCCACGCCGCGGGTCATCACCCGCCATGGAAATTAAATTGCTAGAACGGTTACCATTTGAACGGGATGAGAACGGCGGATCAAAAAGGAAAAAATATGACTGAAAAATTGCGTGAAACTAGCAAGGCTAAAAAGATGCAATTCGGGGGGGGGGGGGGGGGGGGGGGGGGGGAGAAACGGAGGAAAAGTCACGTCCCCAAGTTGACACAAGGTAACGAAATCGACAAAAGGGACCATAGTTATTATACGCAACAGTCATTTTTTGGACGCTTTTGCAATATTTTGTCCTTTATTTGAATGCAGCGGCACACGTTTCACAGAAGATTCTAGAAAATATTTCGAAAAAAACAACTAACCTTGAAAAGTAACTTTTTCTTAATAATGATGTTAGGAATATAAAAAATTAGCTGGCCGGATGGCCCATTTTGAGCAGTGAAATAATATGCTTTTATTTATACAGACGGATAGATAATAATGAAGACATTGACAAAAGACTGTGTTGTTCACATCAGCGAAAGACTGCATTGAATCAAACATGTCACTAATTTGCACAAAAACCGCGACCTTGAGACTCAAGTGTTCAAACCTTGTTAGAATGAAAGAGAGGGACATTGGTGGGAGCTGTGGCTAAAAATAACTTTAAAGACAAAATTTGTAGAGGGGACGGATAGGTTGGTTCAAAAACCAAGTACGTTTTTGTGAAAACGCAAGTAGAGACGGACGGACTAACAGATAAAAATCCATACTTGACTGAAGCATGACTGAAATGACTTTAGTGTAGGAAATTTGAATTTGAAAAAACACAAGGCATTGATTGGCCACAGACAATCATATTATCAGCGCTCAGACGCGCTTTTTTGCCATTCCTCAATAGTTGTCCAGTGATAGACACAGTAAATTTTAAGTGTGGTGATTTCCAATGAAGTAAATTGAAATAAGTTCAGGGACGCCATACTATAGCCAGCAGCTCAGCTGAGTTTTGCTAGCATTTCTGTGTTCTTTATTCATAATCTGAGCTGTGAGTTTTTATGTTGACACCAAAAGGTGGTGTCAAATGCTGGGTAAATAATTGACAGTGAGGACCCGTGCAGTGTCGCATCTCGGCAGAACAGCCTTGTATTGCCCCCAAGCACGGAGAGGTGGGGCCACCCGATATATTGCCCCCAAGCACGGAGAGGTGGGGTCACCAGATTCCAGCACCAGAACTACTCTTTCAAAGTTACGTAAGCAGGCTGGTCTGCTGGATTTACACCAACTTCATAGACATAGCACCCAAAGTGAATTACTACTAAAACATCCCATTTCCCTCCATCATTAATGGACAATGTTTGGTAGGCATAGACAGGGAGGGATGAAGCCACCCCAACAGCACATCTATTCATCGTTCTCCCAGGGAAAATAAAATTATGAACTGTAGAAATATTAACAAATCGTGAAAATTGTATACGTACACACCTTTTATTTATCATGCCATTTATTCATGCCATTCCTCATAAATTTCAAAATCTTTCATATGTTCTGGCCAAAATAAAACCTTGGTTCAGAACAAATAAATTTAAAAAAGATTTACTTTCTAAAATTTCACCAGCTGAATTTAGTTCATTGTGTTCTAAATTTTATTGATAATATTATATTATTTAATATCTGTGTGTGTGTGTGTTTGTATATGTCAATACAACACATTACATTCAGTACCCTAGATTTTAACGTAGCCACATTCATTAGTAAAAAAAAAAAAGATAGGTGTGAGGTCGTAGTGGTAGCAAGAAAGGCCTTCTGAAAATTCACAGCTACATTTTATCTCAGGAGCCTTCACAGCTGACCTCATACATCACACTTAGTAATATCACCATCATACAATACCATCAAAACCACTACATATATTGGGGTCTTGTCCAGGGATAATTAGCATAAACAGTAATATAAGGATCTCCTGGTGGGAGAAATAAAAATTAGGGGAACAAAATTGTAAAATTCCCTTAAAATTAAAAGTGTCCCTTTAAATTAAAAGGGCAATTAGAAGTTGGTGAATCTTCACAGCCAGTGTTAGTTAATTAATTAATTAGAATTATTTTAGTCTAGAGTAATTATAAGTACTTTAGTGGTTGGAAATTTTACTTTGCTTATTGCTAGATTTGTTTAAAAAGTATGGCGGAGCTGGCAAAATTTAGATCAGCTGCTGTGCTGACGGCAAAGGAGATGGGAATGGATGGTCAGATTTTAATTCAATACGTAACGGCTGAATGTGATAAATATATTGAACGGGAAGAAAGAAGATTAGAAAAAGAGGCTGAAAGAAAATTAGAGTCTGAAAGGTTGGCTGAAGAGAAGAGGTTAGAGGCTGATAGAGAAATTAAGAGGCTGCAGATTGAGGCAGAAGAAAAACGACAGCAAAGGGAGGCAGAAGAAAAAAGATTGACTGCCGAAAGGGAGGCAGAAGATAAAAAGGCCGAAAGGGAGGCAGAAGAAAAAAGATTGACTGCCGAAAGGGAGGCAGAAGAAAAAAGATTGACTGCCGAAAGGGAGGCAGAAGATAAAAAGGCCGAAAGGGAGGCAGAAGATAGAAGGTTGCAAAGGGAGCACGAATTACGACTAAGGGAGCTGGAATTACAAGGCCAGGCTCCTGAAAATGGTGCCAGCCCTTTTGCCTCAGATGCTACGCCCAGTCTGGGAGCCTCAAACTCAGCTATGGGGTTTCATTTAGACCATTTTGTTGAAAAAGACGATGACATAGAGGGGTACCTAGGACGTTTTGAGTTATTAGCTACTACATATGGGTTAGAGAGAGAGAGGTGGAGTTTAAAGCTATCACAAGGACTGAGAGGTACTTCTTATGAAGTCTTTGCTAAAATGAACAGGGAAGACCAAGACAATTATGACATGTTAAAGCAGGCTTTGTTATTAAGGTACGAGAAGAATGGTGAATTTTATCGTAAGAAATTTAGAAATGCCAAACTGTTGTCTGGGGAGACATACCACCAATTCTCTGCTAGACTGGAAACCTATTTGGAGAAATGGACGGCTCTGGGGAAGACCCAAGATCTTAAAGAAATGATCATGATTGAGCAATTGAGAGAGTCCATGGCTCCAGACATGAGAAAATTTCTCATGGAACAAGGTGCAGAGAAGTTGGGGGAAATTTTAAATGTTGCTGAGAGGTATCAGGCAGCCCAGGCAGAGGTAAGTGGTGCTAAAAAAAGAAGCACATAGACAATTTTAAAGCTCCACAGCAATTTAATAAATTTGATAATAGAGAGCAGGGAAATAAAGGTAGGACAAACTTTGAGCGGCCAAGAAATGACTATCGCGACAGAAACTCACAGTTCAATGACCAAAAGTTCAATGAAAGAAAACCGTTGAACCAAGGAAAAAGATGGTGTAATGGTGCAAGAAGGATAACCATAACACCGAATTTTGTAGAAGGAAACCTTCAAACATTGCTGCAATGAAGTCGGGGACGCAAAGATTAAAGGTTAATCCTAATGGACAACAGGAACCTTATCACCCCCCAGTTTGTGAGGATGTTATTTGTAATGGGGTCACCATAAGGTGCCTTTATGATACAGGTTTGGATTATGATTCAGTTGTGAAGTCTAGCCTAGTGGACCCAAGTCAGTATACCACAGAAACAGTGGAAATACAAGGGGCGACTAAGGACATACCACTCATGACACTTCCCATCGCAAGGATAACGGTGAAAACTCGCTATGTGGAAGGAGAAATCAGAGCAGCAGTGATAGATGAACCAATCTACCCTCTGATATTGGGGTGTAGATACGTCTTCTTGGGGAATCCCGAGAAACCTGTGATCATGGCGACAGTGCAGACCAGGTCACAGAAGAAGGAGGAAGAAGGTGAAACTATAAATGCTCATCCAGAGGAGATGAGGAAGGCGCAGGCTGAGGATAGGACACTCAAGCCATGTTTTAAAAAAATTGCCCAAATGCCACACACCTCCGAGCAAGGGGGAATATTTTATGAAGAACAAACTCTTATACAGGAAGGCCGGAACTGGAACAAATGGTCACAACCAGCTGGTTCTTCCCACTTCATATAGAGATAAAGTGATGGAACTCGGGCATGCGATTCCCTTCAGTGGTCACATGGGGATCAGCGCCACAGGACAGCGTATAGCTTGTCATTACTTCTGGCCAGGGATAACGGAGGATATAAAAAGATATGTCAAATCCTGCCCAGAATGACAAAGGGTAGCTCCAAAGCACTGGACTGCTCCTGCAACTCTAGGGGAAATGCCCATAGTGGGAACACCTTTTGAGAGGGTTGCAGTGGATATTGTAGGACCTCTCACTCGGACCAAGAGGAGGAACAGTTACATCCTTACTCTGGTGGACACTTGTTCTATGTGGGGAGAGGCGGTAGCCCTGCCATCAATTGATTCAAAACATGTAGCAGAGGCACTACTACAATATTTACCCGATTAGGATTCCCGCATCAAATCTTGACGGATAATGGATCTCAGTTCAAGGGGAAACTAACGGAAGAAGTTTTTAAGCTATTTCAAGCCAGACACTTTCATTGTAGTCCGTACCATCCACAAGGGAACGGCCAGGTAGAGAGGTTCAACGGGACTCTCATTTCTATCCTGAGAAAGCTGGCACACGAAAAAACCGGATCTGTGGGATCAATTCCTGCCCGCCGCATTGTTTGCGTACCGGGAGGTACCACATCGTATCAATACGTGAACGAACTGACCACTCGTTTGAAAGCTGGATGGAAACTGGCAAATGATAATTTGAAGCAAGCCAGGAAGAAACATGCAGCATATTTTAATAGGAAGGCAAAGGACAGGGAACTGGCAGTCGGAGAGAAGGTGCTGCTTCTACTACCCGGAAGCCAGAATAAATTACAAATTGGTTGGCAAGGTCCATATACGGTTCTAGAGAAGGTGTCTAGAACAAACTATAAAATTGAAAAAAAGGGGAAGGAAAAAGTTTATCATGTAAACCTGTTAAAGAAGTATCTGGACAGACCACTCCAGGAAAGCACCCCCTTATTGACCTTGGCTATTGCAACCCAGATGCAAAAGGAACCACTCACCTCACATGAATACCCATTACATCCTTGTGAAACAGCAGCACAGGTAAAAGTCAGTAAGCACCTGACTAAAAACCAGAGGGAGAGAGTTCAACAGGTTCTGGAGGAACATACAGATGTATTAACAGATAAACCAGGCCATACAAATTTGCTACAGTATGACCTGAAACTGGTAGACTCAAACCCAATCTGTATGAGAGCCTATTCTATTCCGTTCGCGAAGGAGAAGGCATTGAAGGAAGAAATAGAGTATTTGTTGAAGGAGGGGATTATTTCGCACAGTGAATCATCTTTTAGTTCTAGTGTCGTTTTGTTGAGAAAACCGTCTGGGGAACACAGACTGTGCATAGATTACAGGAAACTGAATGCTGTCACAGAAGGACAAGTGGATCCATTTACCAGACACAAAACAGTTATTTGCCAGACTGAACAAGGCAAAATACTTTTCAAAGGTGGATCTTAGTAAAGGCTATTACCAGATCCCAGTGAAGCCTGAAGTGAGACCTTATTTGGCTTTTAGCACTTCGGATGGACATTATGAATTCAATATGCTACCATTCGGACTGAAAAATGCTCCGAGTGTGTTTTCAAGGATGATGCGCAAAGGAATACTAGGAGACAACAACTGTATATTCAGTTGGTAACATGACCCTCAAGAACCTAAGAATTCCGTGGCGAAAACACCTACTGCTAGTAGAGACACCTCAGATGCCACAAACACAAAAAGGACGATGCGATTTATGTAACTTCGTGCCGTAAACCCTCTGCGGATTTTATCACAAATATATTCAAAAATGGCAACGTATTTGGAGCTCCTTCTGATTTGTGGACTCGCAATGACTTTCCAAGAGCTTATTCTTCGCATCACCCCTGGTTCTTCTAGATAAAATTTATTTTGAGGGATCTGCTACAATGGTGTGAACGTTTTTTAGGATCATAGTTTCCCTTTGAAAGAAGTTTTTAAAAGTGAAAAACTCAACTAGTCAAGCCTGCGATTCTTCCTCTAAACATGCTTAGCTACTTTGGGCACAGTTTGATCACAGTGTTAATTAATAACCGATGCACTGTAATGTCGGCACACTATCCTTCGTAGTGGGCTTCTCTCTACAAAGATCATCACCCTGATGGGAATATTATATACCCCATGTCGATCCCGTGCCTATACACCTCTCTTGACTCAATTGATACAGGCGGACCATACTATTAAGCATCCTTCCAAGACCCTGAGGAGAGGCGGTAACCCCCCCCCCCCCCCGAAGTTGAGCAACGCGCAAGCCCTTCCCCCCCCCCCCCCCCCCCCCCCCCCCCCCCCCCCCCCCCCCGCCAGAACTAGTTTGAAAGTACACCCAATCTGGGCGAATAAAGAATTGTTTAGCGTCAATCTAGCAATGGGGTAAATCTATCTGTATGTAGGGAACTTTTTGTGGTCGATACTGGCGTATCATCAGCCTCTCGTATTCTTATCTTCATAGTTAGGCTAAGCATAGAACCCGAACGCAAGAGTTGCTGAGGTATGGCCTTTATTGTGCCTTCAAGCTGATATTAAATTGATCTACGTTTAGTATCAATATCATCTCCATGGCTGCAAGATTGAAGATCGTCGGGTGCAGGCAAATTTTCCCTTCCAGTCGGACACCGGATCTGTGATCAAAATTAGGGATTTCGTAACATGAAAGGCAGACTGTAGACCCTGAGTAGAGTTTTACCTATGTGTACAACTGCGTTTTTAGGAACTTGCCGTAGGCGATCGTTTTTTCTGAAGTGGGGGATGTGGGTTTGTAGGGGTCGAGGATACTTTACGGTGTGCAAATGTGTGATAGCAACGTTAAATGATGTAGGTGTCAAATGACTGCAGGACTGAAAGTTGGTAAGTGGGATAAAAAACATAATGCCGTAAGTGCTAAGTAGACATGATCAGCCCAGAGACCGCGGGTCATGTTCCCCCCCCTATCAACGCTCGGACATGATACGAAATTTGACTTGCTAGATAGGCCTGAGAAGTTAAAAACGGTTACCATTAAAAGTTTGAGACGGCCCGAATGATGAAGCAGGCGAAATCGAAAAAGGAAAAAATATGACGTGAACAAATCCGTGGCTTGAAATTACAGCTAGTGAAAAGAAGAGCAATTGGGGGGATGAACGGAGGAAAGAGTCACGGTGCCACCCTAGAGTATCAAGCGACAAGGTAACGGGCAACATCATAGGCGTATCAACCCCTAAGTGACTCTTATGGACGGAACTCGCTAGTGTCATTTTTTGATTTTTTTGGCGCTTTTGCGAATATCTTTGTCCTCGTGTTAGGTTTGGGGGAGGGCGCAGCGGGGGACTGAACGAATAATGCGGTACGATTCATGCCGTCCCACAAATTGTACCACGAAGTTACGGACTGCGTGAACGCTGGTTATGGAAGAGGTGCGGACTTAAGTGACCTTTTATATTATCAGCGGCAGTAACATATCAGCAAGACTGCTTGAAATATACACGAAAATTGAAGGAAAGTAACTTTTCATGTAACTAATTAATGTTTAGGAATATAGTTTAAACCTAGCTCCCCCCGAGATGCCCATTATGTGAGCAGATGGTAAAAACGTGGAAAGACTCAAAAATATTTGCTTCTGTACACATATTATCTAGCTTTATACCATGACGGATTCTACAACATACGATAGATAATAGAATGTCACCCAGACAATTGTACAAGGCCACAATTGTGAGTACTAGAATAGCTACACCATGTTTTAGGATCCGTACGACATCACTGGCACTATTAAGACAGGCGTAATATGAAGAATCACAACATCATGGTGTCACTAATTTGCACATAAAAACTCCCGACGACATCCTTGAGACTCAAGTGTCCCGAGTCTAGTTTAGTTGATGTAAAGAGAAGACAGGGTGAGGGTAGCTATTTTGGTCTGTAACAGCTAAGGAGATGACATCAAAAATAACTTTAACGACGCAAATATTTGTGGGTGCTAGGGGACAGGTGACTAGGGTTGGTATAACCGAGAAACACTCAGTTACGTTTGACACGTGTGATTGACGCATGTGAGAACATGCCGGTAGAATCAGACCGGATCGGACTAACAGAAAGGAAAAAATCCATACTTTGACTGAGCGATAGCAGGTTTGAAAACTCAGTGTACAGGCTAAAATAGCTGAATTTGAAGTTAGGACATACATGGTGTAATTTGAAAACGGAGTGGGAACACAATGACAATCGTCCCATTTGATCAGCGCTAGATACGAACATCGTGTTGCCATTCCTCACATAGTTGTTATGACGTGAATAGACACAGTAAATTTTAGGTGGCGCTTTTGCCATATTTTGAAGTCATTTATTTGACATGCCATATGTAAGCATGCGATCCATACTCATATAGCCTATGTCAGCTCAGCAGTTTTGCTAGACAATATTGTCTGTAAAATTTATTCATACATCTGGTGGTGTAGTAACCTTGAATGTAGTAATGACTCTTTGTGTATAGATAGGACTTTGAGGGGAATGATATAACATGAGGGCCATTACGATCGTTGTCCGTTGAAGCCGGCTATTTGATACGAGCCATATGAAATAGTAGCTTGTTATGTCAATTCTGGGTACGGAGTGAGATACTAGACCATCATATTCCTAGTCCATGGTCTAGGGACAAAAGGATGTGTTAATTCACAACTCATATGCGATGTTAGGAGACTGAAATTGAATCAAAATGTCGACTGATTTGCCACAAAAGCCGTTCGACCTTGAGACTCATATGTTCTACCTTGTTAGAATGGCAACCTCAGAGAGAGGACATTGGTGGGAGCTGTGTGCTAAAAATAACTTTAAAGACAAAATTTGTAGAGGGGACGGATAGGTTGGTTCAAAAACCAAGTACGTTTTTGTGAAAACGCAAGTAGAGACGGACGGACTAACAGATAAAAATCCATACTTGACTGAAGCATGACTGAAATGACTTTAGTGTAGGAAATTTGAATTTGAAAAAACACAAGGCATTGATTGGCCACAGACAATCATATTATCAGCGCTCAGACGCGCTTTTTTGCCATTCCTCAATAGTTGTCCAGTGATAGACACAGTAAATTTTAAGTGTGGTGATTTCCAATGAAGTAAATTGAAATAAGTTCAGGGACGCCATACTATAGCCAGCAGCTCAGCTGAGTTTTGCTAGCATTTCTGTGTTCTTTAATTCATAATCTGAACAGTGAGTTTTTATGTTGACACCAAAAGGTGGTGTCAAATGCTGGGTAAATAATTGACAGTGAGGACCCGTGCAGTGTCGCATCTCGGCAGAACAGCCTTGTATTGCCCCCAAGCACGGAGAGGTGGGGCCACCCGATATATTGCCCCCAAGCACGGAGAGGTGGGTCACCAGATTCCAGCACCAGAACTACTCTTTCAAAGTTACGTAAGCAGGCTGGTCTGCTGGATTTACACCAACTTCATAGACATAGCACCCAAAGTGAATTACTACTAAAACATCCCATTTCCTTCCATCATTAATGGACAATGTTTGGTAGGCATAGACAGGGAGGGATGAAGCCACCCCAACAGCACATCTATTCATCGTTCTCCCAGGGAAAATAAAATTATGAACTGTAGAAATATTAACAAATCGTGAAAATTGTATACGTACACACCTTTTATTTATCATGCCATTTATTCATGCCATTCACTCATAAATTTCAAAATCTTTCATATGTTCTGGCCAAAATAAAACCTTGGTTCAGAACAAATAAATTTAAAAAAGATTTACTTTCTAAAATTTCACCAGCTGAATTTAGTTCATTGTGTTCTAAATTTTATTGATAATATTATATTATTTAATATCTGTGTGTGTGTGTGTGTGTGTGTGTGTGTGTGTGTGTGTGTGTGTGTGTGTGTGTGTGTTTGTATATGTCAATACAACACATTACATTCAGTACCCTAGATTTTAACGTAGCCACATTCATTAGTAAAAAAAAAAAGATAGGTGTGAGGTCGTAGTGGTAGCAAGAAAGGCCTTCTGAAAATTCACAGCTACATTTTATCTCAGGAGCCTTCACAGCTGACCTCATACATCACACTTAGTAATATCACCATCATACCATACCATCAAAACCACTACACAAACAGTACACTGACACCTATATTATTGACTAGAAAGAAATAATGCTGGAATTGCAGAGGCGTAATAACCATTAGGGAGGAATATACTGGTGAAAATTATTTCAGATGAAGATAGCAGTTGGCCTACCGCTCTGAACTCAGTGTTTGTTATGTATTGTGCTCAGTGTAGAAATAGAGTATAAATTAGTTCTGAAGTAGGAGGTACAACCTTCTTGTTTCAGGGACTGTGGTCCTAAAGTTATGGAGCAGCACCTGGTCAGAGCTTTGCTGAATCCAGAGGGGACAGCATACTCCTTGGTCCATATAGCAAACAGTGAGGTGTCTTCAGAACACAGGGGAGAAATCGAGTAGAGGAGTCTTTTCCTGCCGCCATCACGAAAGATAAGCCTATGTGGCCAGCGGAGCTCAACATTATGTAACCCCATCTTAAACTGACATTGTATAAAAATAAGAGGGGAAATTAATTGTTTTAATGAACGGAACTGAGAACATCTCCATACTAGTTCCAACAGAAACAAACACTTGAAGTCATGATGACAAATAACAACATAGCTTGAAAAAACAAAACCAGTATTACCTCATATTACTACTACACAACTGACACACATAGGATAATATTAATAAAATATGTCACTACAAGATTCATATTGATAAATTCTGTACATATAACTTGTAATTAAAATTGATTGTGATTCCTGGTTCACTTTGTATTTGAATCAGGACACATATATATTAGTGACAGTAATTAATACATATTTATATTTGAAAATTTACCAGTGCCTCATTTAAGAATAGTCTTATAGAGTGTTAAATGTGTGTGAGTGTCACAGTGATGTCACGTGTGGTGGAATAAATTAAATTGTTTATCTGTCTGTTGTTGTTGTGACTTACACTTCATCATATACTTACCCTAGACATTCAACGTAGTCATCACAATATTCCAGAATAATTCTGACTGAGGTATAAATATGTGGTAGCAAGTAAGGTCATCTGTAATACACTACCCTTATTAGATACAGACACCTTCACAGCTGATCTCAGTCAGTACACTAAGTCCCCTATAAATATTTATAATATCCCACTTTACCACACATGTAAATATCCTTCAAGGTGAATGGAGTATTATACAAAACTTTCCTTGTAGGTGCTAAACGTTGGTGACCCCTAATTGCGTGATGGGGGACTGGAACTCTGTCTATCTTTGGCTGACCAAATAAACAAACTGAGCGACAGCCTGTCCGCTTTCGTGGGACCAGAAGCTAGCTCCAGAAAAGTGTCTTACATGTAAATATCCTTCAAGGGGATGAAATAAACCTACAAAACTTTCCTTGTCGGTGCTATCGTTGGTGACCCCTAATTGCGCGAGGGGGGCTGGAACTCTGTCTATCTTTGGCTGGCCGCTCCTAAGTGCGAGGTTCTACATAACCCAGAAATACACCAGACGAAGTTACTTGAGGACAAAACGGTCCCATGCTATCTTATCCGGCGCTAGAATTGGCTTGCTTACTGGGTATTAAATCCGGTTTGGGCTGGCTTGACTGTGGTTTGACTGAGTGCCCCGTTTAGGCACACAAAGGCTGGTGATTGAAATTCTGCTATAGACGCTGGGCTGATTGATATGCTGGAAGCCGCCATGCTCTGACTGTCGATCAATAGGCTAGTAGGAGACTACTATTTCAATAGATGATTTCAGATTTAGCGTTGGCTCGTTGCACACTGCGTGAGCTTAGTTTCCCGTTAGAAAGAATGGCGTTGACAGAAAAGGGTTTTGTATCAGGTGTAGGGGTTGACAACTCGTGATGTTAGCTGTATTCAGAAACCCTCTAGATCGAAGAGACTATGACGTTCTTCGCCTGACTGGAGTCTGCTCTAGCAAGTCGGTATCCCTGAAACCCGAGGAATGACTAGAGATAGGCCTTAACATTTAGTTCTGTGTTAAAGTCTGCCTTATCTCATGATGGTCTCTCTTCGGGCAGGAAATATTTACGAGTGTCTTTGACTTATTAAAACTCTCTAGATTTATAGTTTACAAACAACGCTACCCGGGACACCTGGCTGGCCTATTTCGGCAGATGTTTCTGCGTAGAACGTAATCATTAGTAAGACAAAGGTTATTCTAGAGACTACATCAGAGACAACAGCCGCCAGAAATTTCCCCAGATAGACATAATATTATGATCACTAACTGCGTTCTGAAGGCCAAACACAGAGACCACCCGCGGGTTATCTTCCCCTGAGTCGGAGATCAAAACTGCTTTCCGACCGCAGAAGTTACCTCCCACAGACAAGCCGTTTCTTTCACAGAAACCCTTTCGCTCGTTCAAATACTTTAAGCGTAACAGAAATGTTTCTCTGGTCAAACGAACCACAGGTGCGTTTAGGTAACATTACGTTATATGACCGTCTGCTGGTCCAGTGGGTATTTCTACTGAAGGCCAGAGCGTAAACAAACCTCGGGTGGGGTTTGAGAAGGTGAAAAAATTGGGCCACGAAGGTAGAAAAGAAAATACAAAATGTCAAGGAAACCAGAACATTAAAGAGTAATAAATAATCGGACGTGATGGTAAAACAAATTAACAGTCACTGTGACAGTTATGTTTTCCCAGTTCTGCAGTAACCATTTGGGGTCATGGTCGACAAAGGTTTGAGAACCACTGATTTACATTTGCCACTTCAGCAGTAAACCCTTTTAGGGATATTCATGGTCTCAAAGCCGGAGAACCACTGGGTTACTGTTTCAGTCAAATTAGTACAATCATAACAATGGCTACATAACTGTATACCTCTTCTTATAATCCTAGTTCCTGTCCAGAACATAAAACTGATAATAAAATAGTTCTTTAATCAAAGAGCATGGTATATGCATAGAAGTGCATTAAATACATGTAAAGGATATTTCAAGATGAAAACACTACTGTCATGTATGAGACAAAGGGATAAGACGTGGTTGAGGACACACTATCAAGTTTATAAAGTCTTGACAAAGAACCATGGAAAATTATAAGAAATAGCAAGTAGAATGTCTACTATCACACTTTCTGTTCTGCTTGGAATATGGGTTCAATCCTGAAAATTCCCTAGTAACAAATATGATAGACACTATAACTATTAAATCTTGTCTTATTTCTGCCATGAGGTAGGAAGAAGATCATTGATTAGTTATGGCTGTCAGTGAAATCATACATTAGAAATAGTTGAATAGCATGTATATTCAAATAACAATTACTGTCACTGAAGATGAAAGTACATTTACAACTTTTAACTAACACATTATTTCGAATTAATATGCTGTGGATAAACATAACATTATTCATGTGGCAGTTTTTCACTCGCTGCAACCAACCAAAAGCTGTTAGAGATGGTCTTTCCCCTCTTAGGTGCCCAAGTTTAGAAGTGGCTCTTCTCTTCACCAGGTACTACAGTTTCCTTCCTGGAATTATATTTATGTTACTATAAGACGGCAGATGATCATTTTTTCAAACTTGCAACTTTTTCCCCGAACATGCATGGAGGCTTATCTGGAGTCATCATTATATGTCAACCAGCTATGCACAATGCTACAATATACATATGTGGAAGTGAGCCTCTGTCTGTGAGGCTAATTACATCCTCATTGACTCTTGAAATCATCCACACACTTCCAGGGATTCCGCCTGTGGTGAAACTTGTTGAGAACCCAGCATTACACACTAAGGTTGGAGAAGTCACGTGAGCCCCAGGCGTAATTCTTTGGCTTTGACTTGGTTGACTGCATGCAGAAGGATCGCATTATGGACCCGGTGATAGGTAGGAGAAGCTGAGGTGGCTCTGTGCAGGACGTGAAAATTCCTTGGAAAAGCCCAGAATAAGAGTACAGTATTTTAGCTCTGCATAGTTAGTGAGCTCCCTTGGATGGCGGGGAATGCACAGTATGCCACGCACTTCTTACTCCTAGCTTGGGACCACATGTTACTATCCTTTAAATGGATGGGTTTGAAAAAAAAATCGAAAAAAGGTGATTCGTCTTACGAGGACAAAAGACAAAGAAAGTAGTCTACGTTACGGCCACAAGGCCTTCGTCAGGAAAAGAAAGAAAGTGAAGGCAAGATAGGAGACATAAGAACTTAAAGAAATATAAAAATAAAACCTAGGTACTTCCCTGAAGGCGAAGCATGGCTGAAAAGGAAGTGACTTCTGCCCCCGGATGTACACAATACATACTAAGAAACTAAAAACTAAAAAACGAAACTGAACAAAAAACTACCCAAACGTAATAAAAGTGGGGACTGGAAATAGAAGAGGACAGAATAAGTAGGAGATAAATGAATATGAAATCAAAAATCAAGACAAATTAGAAACCGTGTATATCCATACATATTATGGAGGATGGCATAAAAATAGAAGAATAGGATAAGAGTGGAAAGAGTCAAAATAGAGCAAGAGAGGAAAGGGTGACCTCAGACAAAGGTGTGGAAAGTGTTGAGAGCGGCTGGTTTTAGACACCCCATTCGGTGGATAAGACGGTTCTCAAGCTGTTCTCGGCTGGCAGTGTCAGAGGAGCAGGATCGGATCGCAGTGACCTGGATGTCGATGGGACCATGGTGGTCAGGACTATTGAAGTGTGTGGACACCAGTATCATTCTGATAGAATGGTCTGGCGCTCTCTCTTCCAAACCTCTACAAATCACGGTAGAAGGGGAACGACTAAGTAAGTAAGTAAGTTTTTAGTTTCTTAGTATGTATTGTGTACATCCGGGGGCAGAAGTCACTTCCTTTTCAGCCATGCTTCGCCTTCAGGGAAGTACCTAGGTTTTATTTTTATATTTCTTTAAGTTCTTATGTCTCCTATCTAGCCTTCACTTTCTTTCTTTTCCTGACGAAGGCCTTGTGGCCGTAACGTAGACTACTTTCTTTGTCTTTTGTCCTCGTAAGACGAATCACCTTTTTTCGATTTTTTTTCAAACCCATCCATTGTACTCCACGTCTTACCGCAATTCCCCTCAACTTCCTCTATCCTTTAAATGCAAGCCAAGCTGGAGAACCTGGAGCTCGTGACATCAACTCTTTAAACACGTTTCGGAATGGCAGCAAAGCCACAGGAAAAACCTAGATCTACAGTGTAGTTAATACCAAGGAATCTTCAACTTGTTATTGGCTGCTAAAGAGCGAGAAGCTCATCAGCCCATGTTAAACAACAACAACAACAATTCCCCGAACAAAGTATCAGGTGACACCCCCCCCCCCCCCCCAATCTTGGAGATCAGGTTCGCTTATCTCTGCTTGATTTACAAGCGCCCAGACCAACGATACAATAAGCCAACTGCACTGAGTCACCTCCATGTACCATTGTTGGTGTCGAGGTTTAAAAACCTGTAAAACGCTTATTGGGAAACATGACATTCTACTGTTTTATGTCTGAAATCCTGACATTAGTATGACAGAACAGTCGAAAAGGCAGGACAGGTGGTGGTTCTAAACATAAAAAAATAAAAAATACACGACTATCCTAGAAAATGCATATTTTGAACGCAGCCACTTAGCTCCATTAAAACTTATATATTTGGGTTCCTTAGGACTTGCTGACAAAGAATATGTTAAGTGTTACGCAAATAGTCTAGGAATTAACAAATTATAGCCAAAAGAAAATAGTGAGGGTGTCAGACAACACCAAAAAATAATCGCACAGTGGCATGTTTTGAACCCACTATTTTACGGGAAATGGGCCACCATGTAAAATCCTATTTGATTGGATAGAAATAAATGTAAGGCTAAACACGATTAGTCGGACTATAAATACTAATTCTTTGTTGTTATGGAAACGTGAGTAGGAGTACTTTTTTTGAAAAGATGGGTAAACATGGCCCGATTGGTTAGACCCGCCAATATAGTCAATTAGGAGCGTCAGGTCAGTGCCACACTTTAAAATAAACTTACTAAGAAACAGTGCGTTGAGAGCCAGATCATATTTTTCTAAATAAAAGTCTGGGACAGAGGCAGATCGGAATTTGTGCCATTATTCATCGCCAGTCAACGTATCTGTGTATTATTTCCATGAATTGTGGTAAGCTTGATATATTCGATATCTTTTTAATGAAAATTGAATGTAAATTGATAATTTATGCCTGTATATGTGTGTGGTTCAGTAGCAAACATGAGGCAAGGCCTAAATATTGCTCCAACCTGAACAGGAGGTGTCGGAGAAAAGTAAAACTGCATGGAATTGCCAAACAGTACACTGACACCTATCTTATTGACTAGAAGGAACTAAGGCTGGAATTGCAGAGGCGTAGTAACCATTTAGGAGGAGAATACTGGTGTAAATTGTTTCAGATGAAGATAGCAGTTGGCCTACCGCTCTGAACTCAGTGTTTGTTCTGTATTGTGTTCAGTGTAGAAATAGATTATAAATTAGATCTGAAGTAGGAGGTACAACCTTCTTGTTTCAGGGACTGTGGTCCTAGTTATTGAAGCAGCACCTGGTCTGAGTTTTGCTAAATCCAGAGGCTGACAGCATACTCCTTGGTCCAGATAGCGACCAGTCGGTCTCTAGAACACAGGAAGCAATCGAGCAGAGGAGTCTTTTCCTGCCGCCATCATGAAAGATAAGCTTCTGTGGCCAGAGTAGCTCAACATTATGTGCCCCCTCAAAAATTGACATCTTGTTAACCACAGAGGGACAGTTAATGGGTTCAAATGACAGGAACTGTGAAAGTTTCCCAATACTATTTCCCCCGATAATCAAACACTTGAAGTCATGATGAAAAACAACAACCAAGCTTGAACAAAACCAGTATTACCTCATATTACTACTGCACAAATTACACACATAGAATAATAATAATAAACTATGTCAATACAAAGTTCATATATATAAACTGTGTAAATAATACTTGTAATTACATTTGATTGTGATTCCTGGTTCACTGTGTAGTTGAATCAGGATATCCATTATTGACAAGAATTAATACATATATTTTTAAACGTAAACACTTGACTCATTTAAGATAGTCTTATAGAGTGTTATATGTGTGTGAGTGTCACAGTGTTGTAAAGTGTTGTAGAATAAATTAAATTGTTTATCTGTATGTTGTTGTTGTGACTTACACTCCATCATTTTCATAACCCTAGACATTTAACGTAGTCATCACAATATTCCAGAATAATTCTGACTGAGGCATAAATGTGGTAGCAAGTAAGGTCATCTGTAATACACCACACTTATTAGATACAGATACCTTCACAGCTGATCTCAGTCAGTACACTAAGTCCCCTATAAATATTTATAACATCCCATTTTACCATTGTTGGTCGTGCTTGGAATAAAAAGGCAACCCCAGACCTAACGGTCTTTTATGTTTGGACATGCGCCCTAATATAACTGACTAAGTTGAACGGGACGCGCCTCGCCAAAAACGAGGCAAAACTTTATTTTTTTTTTAAATGTCCTGAGTCGAGAGAAATCGCGGGGGTAACGAGTGCTTATGTAGAGAAGAATTGAAGAATAAAAACTTCTCATTAAAAGACCGAAGACATTTCTGTAGACAAAATTGTTTAATTTACAGAAACAGTAGAGGAATATGTGAAGAAGTATACAATTTTAGACAAAGAAAGAGTTGATGAAAACGTGAAACGTCACAGCTATATTTATTTATTTTAAATTAACTGTTGCCTTCTTGTGGTGAGGCGCTTTCAGTTTAACCTAGAATAGCTAAAATGAGAATTAAACTGAAGAAGTTATACCAACCGAATAAAAATAGAAGAATAGATGTACACAGACTGCAATCAAATGATATAAAGAAGGAATATAATGTCAAAATGAACAACTATTTCGATGCTTTAGGCAAATTGACAACGATATCACCACCAAGACAATCGATACTAAATGGGAACAACTGAGAACAGCAATGACAGAAGCAGCTGTAGCGACCACCGGATACCTAGTACATAAAAAGAAAAAATGGATGAGAGAAGATACTTGGGATAAAATACAAGAAAGGAAAACAGCAAAACTTAAACTACTAGCAGCAAGTACACATAATGCAGTTGAATCTTGCAAACTAACTTATAACTTGTTAAATAAAGAAGTGAAGACAAAAACTCGAAGAGATAAAAGACATTTCATCAATGAACTGGCCGTAGAAGCTGAAAATGCTGCAAGAACTGGTAATAGTAGGTGCCTTTATCAAATTACAAAACAACTATGTCACCAGCCTACTGCTATGGAAACACCTGTTAAAGGTAAATTAGGGAATTCAATACCAACAGAAAAAGAACAAATGAAGAGATGGGCTGAGCACTTCATGGAGGTGCTAAACAGACCACCACCAACAGTAACACCTGATTTTAATAATGAAACATCCACAACCACCTTGCCAATAACTTGCGATGAATTCACGCTGGACGAGATCAAACAAGCCGTTAAAAGATTAAAAAATTTTAAAGCTGCTGGAGTTGACGAAATTTCAGGGGAAATGATTAAAGCAGTTAATGACAACAACCTCTTGAGAATTTTAGATATTATAAATGAAGTATGGAGAGAAGAACAACCACCACAACAATGGAAAGACAGTATTATTGTAAAGTTACCGAAGAAAGGTGATCTATCAGACTGTAATAACTGGCGTGGTATATCTCTATTATCAGTACCTGGAAAATTATTATGTTGCATGATGTTAGAAAGACTTAAATTGCATGCTGACGAAAAGATCAGAGAAGAACAAGCGGGTTTCAGGCCGAAACGATCATGTATTGATCAAATATTCACACTAAGAACAATTATAGAAGAATCAGTGAAAGGCAATCGCCACTTATTATCACCTTCGTCGATTTTCAAAAAGCCTTTGATAGTCTACACCGCCCATCATTGTGGAAGATACTTACAATCTATGGTTTTCCAACAAAATATGTGAATATAATCAAAGCGCTATATGACAATGCAAGATGTTGTGTTAGAACAAATAAAGGGAATACAGAATGGTTTACAGTAGAAACAGGGGTGAAACAAGGCTGTATTATGTCACCACTACTTTTTGGAATAGCTATTGATTGGGTTATGAGAAACTATACCCACAATGAACAATTGGGTATAAAATGGACAAATGGAAAATTCCTGGGGGACCTGGATTTCGCAGATGATGTAGCATTCTTAAGTTCAACACCAAGACAATCCCAAGAAGCAATAAATAATTTGTGTCATCTCTCGGTTAAAATTGGTCTCCAAATAAATGCCTCTAAAACTAAAGCTATGAACTTTTCTAACGAGAACTTTGATATCATCTTGAACGGGGAAAAACTACAGAAAGTTGAAAGTTTCAATTATTTAGGCAGTAAAATGACTCAGGATGGTGACACAACAAGAGAAATCCATACTAGAATTGCTTTGGCAGCTAGCGCCTTCAATAGACTATCTAACATTTGGAAATTACGATCATTGAATATACATACCAAGCTTCGTCTGTTTAATTCAAATGTTATCTCAGTGTTAACATACGGCTGTGAGAGTTGGAAAATAACAAAATCATTGGAGAACAAGCTGAATACATTCGAGAACAAAATGTCTTAGAAAACTCATGAACATCAGTTGGAAAGAATTCAAGACTAATCGACAAATAAGAGAAGACTCTAGGCAGAAATATGTCTCCGACTATATAAGGAAAAGACGATGGTCATATATCGGTCATGTCCTACGAATGCAAAACAACAGAATACCACTACAGGCGCTCACTTGGGTTCCTGAGGGTAAGCGGAAAAAAGGAAGACCAAAAGAAACACTCAGAAGAACAATAATAAGAGAAGGAAGAACGTTGGGTCTAAATAATGTGCAAGAGCTAAGAGGAGTGGCGTCACAACGAACAACCTGGAGAGCACTGGTTTCTGCCTTATGCGCCGTGTTTGGCGCTTAAAGAATTTATTATATTATAAAGTTATTACCCGACAACTGACCTTTTACACGGAGTCTCTGGCTGATCATTAAAAGCCGCTTACAATTTGATCCGCGGTTTTTTTTTTCTTTTTCGCTGGGCTTGGGGGTAGCACTGTTTAGAGGCCAGTGTAGTCAAGCTATGGTAGTTTTTATGGAAACTCTGTAATCTGACACGTGCGGGCAGACTTTCAGGAATCAAATTTATACCGCCTATCTCGTTAGCCGTGCGCACCGGTAAGAACACGTTTAAAGTAAATTTTGTGGGCAGGTCACTTTTAACTTCTAATAAGGATAGCGGAATATGAGGCGTTTAATTGTCGACTGAGTATAGTTGACTGGAAGTAATAGTAAAAAAAAAAAACTACAACTTTGTGAATGACAATCAATGAAAATTCGATGTGAAAATTCTTAATATTAAGCAAAATATGATTCTTTTAAAAGCGTTTATAAATATTCGTGACGTCATCTGTAGTCAGTTGTACTTAAACAGGATATTTTTTAATCAAATTTGTATTTGCTAGGGTTATTATAACTTGAAAACTTGAACCCGCTTACAGATAAACTTTTTATACACGAAAAAACTTTCTTTCTTCAAATCGACATATAAGCCAAAATTTATATGTCTCTGTAGCAGAGTTTCATATCGTTATATATATATATATATATATATATATATATATATATATATATATATATATATATATATATATATATATATATATATATATATACATACATACATACATACATACTGTAGCGAAAGGTTTTCCTAGTATGATAGTAGTGGTAGAGCAGAAGTAGAATCTCTCTCCAGAAAGTATGAAGTTCCAGTGCCCGAGAAGTACACTGGTATCACAAGTGAGTTACAGCTGTGAATACTCTGAGCTGGACAATAGATTTGGCTTCAGAAGTATAAGATGCTACTTCGCTATCGTAACCCTATGTGATATTATAATTAAATTAGAAAAAGTAACTCAAAATTTAACAGTTAAAAATTTAACAAGTCAAATGAGTACAATTATCCAATTTATTATGTACATCTATATATTCTTGTAATGATAAATGGGTGTTGGAAGATGGTAAAATGTATGATTATTTACAGTTACAAATTAAAATAACTAATAGAAAAAGTCTTGGATTTATCTTCCACTGAATTTATAAAACAAGTTTGTCACATTATCTCTTGCCATCTAGTTTTCATCATTAGAAAGTCGTTTTAGAACTGCTCACAGGATTTGTTGGATGGAAATATATAAACTCAACTTTATCCACGTCTGCTCGAGGTTCCTCCGACACACTGGAGTACGGAAGACTTTCCTTCAGCCCGCCCTATAACTACGGGGGACTAAGGTGTTGAAGTTTGGTTGACCTCTAGGCTTCAGTGAGCTGGATCAACTTCTTCAAGTCTTTAGTTTCTCGATCAGGAATGATCATAAACATTGATCATAAAAACCTGGAACAAGAAGTAATAGGTGGCCATTGTTCTAACAATCTCACCACCCTCTGCTGTTCATGATGCGACCATGTCTTCAGTGTTTTGTATGTAAATGAATGAATCATGGTAGTATATTACAGAGATAGCATGATAAGATAATGTATAAGGTGCAGAATTAACAATATACATGAATAAATCACATGTTATGATACATGGGTACGATATAACCTTTGCCTTCCACTTATGGATGTCAAGTCACTTATGTACTTGCTGGTATGTCGTAAGCTTCCAGGCAAGAATTAGCCATAATATATTTGGCTAACCAATTAATGGTTATGCTTCCTGACAATGCCGGTGAAGGTTATCTCTGGTTAGCGTCATTCCCTTTTTTATTATATCTGCTACAATCAATCAGAAATAAAATCTGAAATAAAATGATATTAGTAATACATATATTTTTAATAAACTTACATACCCTCTTAGGATTAATAAGCTCACGGTGAGACTGTATTGGCTTAACTTAATCTGCCCTGCATGCAGCGTGAAAATAGAACTTTTCTTGCAGAGGCTGTCCTCCAGTTTCTCACTCTGGCTTCTGGATTTGGTGTGTGATTTACAATGCGCCGCTCTGTCCTTATATTTCAGTCTCTCGCGCGTACGAGAAAGCAGCTCCCAAATTCCCCAAAAGATTTTAGTTTCATCTCCTGTTTTGAAGCTATTTGAAACAATCTGTGCTTTTCCTGTACTCGTTTTTCTCTTCTGTCACTCACACACTTATCTCCTTCCTTCCTTCCTATATATCATTTCCTTTTCCCCATATGGGGCTTTCATTACATATAAGTTTTATACAATTCCGTTGAGGCTTGTTAGTGTAATAAATTTTTAAAGATTATTAGCTAACTTTTAGCCGATGTGATGAAGGTGAAAAATATTAATTATCTTTAAAACTATTTATATTTGAATAATATCCTTTTGGATATAATTCCTAGCCTATCTCCTTTGTTGAGTTATATTTATTTAATATTATTCCAACCATGCGTTCTCCTGTAGTGAATAATTTAATGTCCAGTAAATGCAAACTTTTAAAGTCGGCCATACATTCCTATATAGCTATTTCCTCATTCTTCAGTAATACTGTATGGCTTTTAACCGTAAGTCACATTTCCGCTGTCTACCAACTTCAAAGAAAGACCGCAGCGCTGACCTTGCGCTGGTGTGTGTGGGTGTCGCGTGGGCGTGTCGCGCTACAACCAAGCAAGTGTTTACCAAATCTCGCTACAGAGCCCTCTTCTTTAAAACAGTGCCTGCACGGTTAACTTTTTGGTAACACATGCTGCAGTTCCTCCTTAATTTTCTGTTTCTCTATATCTCCTTTGATAGGATGCCTACTTAAAAAATCGGGTCCAAGATTGTCCCGTCCTGGTATGTATCTCACATTGAACGAATATGGAGATAACAGTAAACTCCACCTTAAAAGTCGTGAATTTAATTTTTTAGACACTGCTAAAAACATCAAAGGCTGGTGATCACTTTCCACAATGAAGTGTTTCCCGTAAAGAAAAGGGGCGAATTTGTTGATCGACCAGACCAAAGCGAGGCATTCACGTTCAACGGTAGAATAATTTCTCTCAGCTGTATTTAACTTTCTACTGGCAAAAGCTACTGGTAATAGCATGTGTGGCGGTGTGTCTGCCCGCTGTAGTAATGTTGCTCCGATGCCTACATTGCTAGCATCCGTTCTTAGTACGAATTCTTGTGTGAGATCGGGAAGGGCAAGGATAGGTTTATTTGTCAGCTTATTTTTCAACTCTGTATAAGCCTGTTCACACTCCACAGTCCATTGTATTTTATCCGGCTGACCTTTTTTGGTTAAGTCGGTTAATGGCGCGCACAATGAGTTAAAATGGGGTATATATTTCTGATAAAACCCGCACAGTGACACAAAGGATCTTACATCCTTCTTAGTTTGTGGTCTTGGTGCTTTTCTCATTTTCTCTACATTCTTTGGGTCCGGAGACATTTGCCCTGTAGAGATAGTGTGACCTAAAAATTCCAATGTCTCACATCCAATATGACACTTAGTTGGGCGTGCTGTCAATCCCGTTTCTCTTAATCTACCTAACAACATGGAGAGTGCTACTACGTGTTCCTCGAATGTAGTGGTAGCAATCAGAATATCATCCATGAAGTTGGTGATATGAGGATTTTGTAATGGTTCCAACAATTTCCTCATCATTCTGGTGAAGATACTTGGAGCATTCTTTAAACCAAATGGGAGTACATTGAACTCGTAATGTCCATCCGGTGTACTAAAGGCTAACAGTTTCCTAACTTCTGGTTTCACTGGTATTTGGTAGTATCCCTTGCTTAGATCTACTTTTGAAAAATACCGAGCCTTACTCAATGTAGCAAACAACTGATTGGTGTCAGGTAATGGGTCACCTGAGATTCAGTGATAGCATTTAGTTTCCTATAATCAATGCATAACCTGTGTTCACCACTAGGCTTCCTTAATAGCACCACACTTGAGCTGTAGGGAGATTCAGACTTTGAAATAATTTTCTCTTTTAAGAGATAATCAATCTCATCCTTGAGTGCCTGTCCTTTAGCATAAGGTATAGGGTATGTCCGCATACAAACTGGTGTAGGGGCAGTAATCGTCATGTCATACTCTAACAGATTAGTACACCCCGGCTTATCTGTGAGTACATCAGCATGGATTTCTAACACCTCCTGAACCTTTTTCCTCTGCTCAAGAGTTAAATGTTCACTCACATTAACCTGAGCATAGCTTTCCGTAGTTGATAGGGGGTATTCCATGGAGGAAATTGGTTCATCCTGCATTTCTGTTGCAATGGCCAGGGTCATGATATGGGCAACTTCTGATGCTTCCCTGTCATAATACTTTTTAAGAAGGTTGACATGATACACCTTCTCCTTTCCTTTCTTGTCAATCTTATAGTTGGTCCGGGAAAGTTTTTCCAATATGACGTAGGGTCCCTGCCATCCAATTTGCAATTTATTATTGCTGCTGGGCAACAGTAACAGAACCTTTTCTCCCACCTCAAGTTCCCTATCTTTTGCTGTTTTTATTGTAGTAAGCAGCCTGCTTCCTCCTGGCCTGTCTCAAGTTATCATTTGCCAGTTTCCAACTTGTTTTCAATCGAGATGTCAACTCGTTGACGTATTGGTATGAAGAAGTCACGGTTTCTTCTGCTTTTTCATCAGTCCATGTCCGCAACAATGCTTCCAGTGGACCTTTGATTGGTCGTCCAAACAACAATGTAGCTGGAGCCAATCCTGTGGAGTTATGTGGGACTTCCCTATAGGCAAATAGTGCTGAGGGTAAGTATGTGTCCCAAGTTTCAGGTTTCTCACTAGCCAACTTTCTAAGGATTGAAATGAGCGTGCCATTGAACCGCTCTACTTGACCATTCCCTTGGGCGTGGTACGGGCTACAGTGATAATGTCTAGCTTGAAATAACCTGAATACTTCTTGTGTTAGCTTTCCCCTAAACTGAGAACCATTGTCAGTCAATATTTGATGTGGGAAACCTAATCGGGTGAATATTGTTAACAGTGCCTCTGCCACATGTTTCGAATCTATCGATGACATTGCTACTGCCTCTCCCCACATAGAGCAAGTATCGACCAAGGTTAAGATATATGCATTTCTCTTCTTGGTCCTACTGAGGGGTCCAACAATATCCACGGCAACACGTTCAAAGGGCGTTCCCATGATTGGCATTTCTCCCAGTGTTGGTGGTGCAGTCCTATGTTTAGGAGCTACTCTTTGGCATTCTGGACAGGATCTCACATACCTCTTTATGTCCTCTGTGATCCCTGGCCAAAAGTAGTGACAGGCTATCCGTTGTCCAGTGGCCCCTATTCCCATATGTCCACTGAAGGGTATAGCATGTCCTAGCTTCATAACCTGCTCCCTGTATGATTTTGGCACTACAAGCTGTCCATGTCCTTTTGGTCCTGTTCCAGCTTTTCTATATAGTAGGCCTTTTTTCATATATAAGTCTCCTTTCTCTGGAGGGTTATGGCTTTTAGGTAATTTGCCAAAGCAAGGCTTCAATGTACTGTCAGCGGTTTGAGCCTTTCTCATCTCTTCTGGATGAGTATTGATGATAGTGCCCTCCCTTCTCTTTCTTAGAGCTTGCCCTGGTCTGGACTGTTGCCATCACTATGGGTCTTATAGGTTCTCCTAGAAAGACATATCTACATCCCAGTATTAATGGGTAGATAGGGTTGTCCATCACTGCTGCTTTGATCTCTCCTTCCACATAGCGAGATCTTATGTTGATTCGGGCTATGGGCAGTGTCATGGTTCCTGCTCCCTTGACTGGTCCTCTGATTTCCACTGTTTCTGTGGTTATCTGTTCCGGACTCACCAGAGAAGAGCACACTACTGAGTCAAAGTCCAAGCCTGTATCATATAAGCACAGTACTTGGGTGCCATTCAGGTCACTTCCTCACAGACAGGGGGATGATGGAGGTCATTCTGACTATCTGCCAGGTCCTTCCTTCCCTTGTTCTCTGTTGTAAGGCATGCAGCGTGATGAGGAGGGTTTTTTCCGTCTGCATTCCGCAGTATTGTGGTTACTCATTTGGCAAGATTTACACCACTTTCCTTCCTTTCTTGGAGGTTTCTTTTCTGATCCTAGAGGGTTTTTTGTCTTTATAATCAGTTCTGTGTTTGTTCTTGTTGGAATTGTCCCTGTGTTCATAGTTGGTAAAGTTTTGTGAAGGTTTGAAGTTCTCACCCTGCTTCTTCTTATTTCCTGATACTTCTGACTGAGCTGCTTGATATCTTTCAGCCATGGTTAAAATATCTTCCAATCTCTCAGCTCCTTGTTCCATAAGAAATTTTCTCATTTCTTGAGGCATGGATTCTCTCAGTTGCTCCATCATGACCATTTCTTTTATATCTTGACACTTTCCTAAGCTAATCCATTTTGTCAGATAAGTGTCCAATCTGGCAGAAAACTGGTGATAGTTTTCTCCTGGAAGTAGCTTAGCAGTTCGGAATCTCTTTCTATAAGATTCAGAATTCTTTTCGTACCTGACCAGTAAAGCTTGTTTTAAGATTTCATAATCTTCCTGGTCTTCTTTTGAGAGTTTTAAATAAACATCGTATGAAACTCCCCTCAACCCCTGAGATAGCTTAAGGCTCCATTTTTCCTTTTCCAATCCATAGGTAGAGGCCAGTCTCTCATATCTATCCAGGTACGACTCAATGCCGTCCTCTTTTTCAATAAATGGAGATAGGTACAAACTCATGGCTCCATTCTCCGTGCTATCGTTGGAGCTACTCTCAGAGTGAGGTGAGCTAGCACCATGATTGCTAGCTGCTCCCTGGAGTTCAAGTTCCTTTAAACTTAACTCATGCGCTCTTTGTAACCTTCTTTCTTCAGCTTCCAAAATTAGTCTCTTTTCTTCTCTTTCCAGTTTTTTGGCTTCTCTCTCTGCTTCTAATTTCTTATCTTCAGTCTCAACTTCCATTCTTTTAGTCTCTCTTTCTGCCTCTAATTTCTTAGCTTCAGCCTCAACTTCCATTCTTTTGGTCTCTCTATCTAAATATTTATCCACTTCAGTTGTGATATATCGAATTAGGGCATCTCCTGTCATACCCAAGTCTTTTCCTTCCTGCATAATCGCAGCTCTAAACTTCACCAATTCAGCCATGATGCTTACTTACCAGAGGGTATATAATTTTATCTTCACTAACAAACTAACTTAATTAAAATCAATTAATTACTTTGAACAAGACAAATCCTTAAAACCTTGTGAGCGTTTCCTATTTACTTCGTACTCAATGGTACTACTATTACAAACAAATTTCTAAGTTTTTAGAATTTTTTCCAAAAAAAAAAAAATTTATTTTTACAAACTATTTGTGGCTCAAGATAGAAAAATACATAGATAGTGGCCCAGGATACAAAATAATATCCCGCGAAAGAGCCCCCAATGTAGCGAAAGGTTTTTTCTAGTATGATATGTAGTGGTAGAGCAGAAGTAGAATCTCTCTCCAGAAAGTATGAAGTTCCAGTGCCCGAGAAGTACACTGGTATCACAAGTGAGTTACAGCTGTGAATACTCTGAGCTGGACAATAGATTTAGGCTTCAGAAGTATAAGATGCTACTTCGCTATCGTAACCCTATGTGATATTATAATTAAATTAGAAAAAAGTAACTCAAAATTTAACAGTTAAAAATTTAACAAGTCAAATGAGTACAATTATCCAATTTATTATGTACATCTATATATTCTTGTAATGATAAATGGGTGTTGGAAGATGGTAAAATGTATGATTATTTACAGTTACAAATTAAAATAACTAATAGAAAAAGTCTTGGATTTATCTTCCACTGAATTTATAAAAACAAGTTTGTCACATTATCTCTTGCCATCTAGTTTTCATCATTAGAAAGTCGTTTTAGAACTGCTCACAGGATTTGTTGGATGGAAATATATAAACTCAACTTTATCCACGTCTGCTCGAGGTTCCTCCGACACACTGGAGTACGGAAGACTTTCCTTCAGCCCGCCCTATAACTACGGGGGAACTAAGGTGTTGAAGTTTGGTTGACCTCTAGGCTTCAGTGAGCTGGATCAACTTCTTCAAGTCTTTAGTTTTCTCGATCAGGAATGATCATAAACATTGATCATAAAAAAACCTGGAACAAGAAGTAATAGGTGGCCATTGTTCTAACAATCTCACCACCCTCTGCTGTTCATGATGCGACCATGTCTTCAGTGTTTGTATGTAAATGAATGAATCATGGTAGTATATTACAGAGATAGCATGATAAGATAATGTATAAGGTGCAGAATTAACAATATACATGAATAAATCACATGTTATGATACATGGGTACGATATAACCTTTGCCTTCCACTTATGGATGTCAAGTCACTTATGTACTTGCTGGTATGTCGTAAGCTTCCAGGCAAGAATTAGCCATAATATATTTGGCTAACCAATTAATGGTTATGCTTCCTGACAATGCCGGTGAAGGGTATCTCTGGTTAGCGTCATTCCCTTTTTTATTATATCTGCTACAATCAATCATAAATGAAATCTGAAATAAAATGATATTAGTAATACATATATTTTTAATAAACTGACATACCCTCTGAGGATTAATAAGCTCACGGTGAGACTGTATTGGCTTAACTTAATCTGCCCTGCATGCAGCGTGAAAATAGAACTTTTCTTGCAGAGGCTGTCCTCCAGTTTCTCACTCTGGCTTCTGGATTTGGTGTGTGATTTACAATGCGCCGCTCTGTCCTTATATTTCAGTCTCTCGCGCGTACGAGAAAGCAGCTCCCAAATTCCCCAAAAGATTTTAGTTTCATCTCCTGTTTTGAAGCTATTTGAAACAATCTGTGCTTTTCCTGTACTCGTTTTTCTCTTCTGCCACTCACACACTTATCTCCTTCCTTCCTTCCTATATATCATTTCCTTTTCCCCATATGGGGCTTTCATTACATATAAGTTTTATACAATTCCGTTGAGGCTTGTTAGTGTAATAAATTTTTAAAGATTATTAGCTAACTTTTAGCCGATGTGATGAAGGTGAAAAATATTAATTATCTTTAAAACTATTTATATTTGAATAATATCCTTTTGGATATAATTGCTAGCCTATCTCCTTTGTTGAGTTATATTTATTTAATATTATTCCAACCATGCGTTCTCCTGTAGTGAATAATTTAATGTCCAGTAAATGCAAACTTTTAAAGTCGGCCATACATTCCTATATAGCTATTTCCTCATTCTTCAGTAATACTGTATGGCTTTTAACCGTAAGTCACATTTCCGCTGTCTACCAACTTCAAAGAAAGACCGCAGCGCTGACCTTGCGCTGGTGTGTGTGGGTGTCGCGTGGGCGTGTCGCGCTACAACCAAGCAAGTGTTTACCAAATCTCGCTACACATACATACATACATACATACATACATACATACATACATACATACATACATACATACATACATACATACATACATACATACATACAAATATACATATACACACATAAACATATACAAATATATATATATATATATATATATATATATATATATATATATATATATATATATATATCGAAATGAAACTCTGTACAAGCGCGAAACAACAGGAGGCAATTTGACCAACATATATAGAAGCGCATTTTCCGTCTGTCTGTACGCACGAAAATGTTTGACCCCTTCAAGGCTACCTAGAAGTCTGAAATTCGGCAGGCTGATAAGTCTTATGAAAAAAAAATTAAATACTAGGACGCCGTAATTAAGTCAGATACCTTGCGCACCAAGGGAAATACATTTATAATAATTGTTAATTTTAAAGAGAAATTAGCAGCGTATTACAAAATTAAAGATGTTATGTGATTTATAATCTAAACTTTTCATATTTTTACAAGGCGATTTTTAAAAATTAACAAATAATTTTGGGATATAAAAATGTAAAAACAATATTTAAGATTTTATATTGCAATAATTAATATTTCATTTCATTCATTCATAACCCTCCACTCCTAAAGGAGCATAGGCCTTCAACAAACACATGCCAAGTCCTCCTGTCACGTGCCATCATCTCAAATTCTTTCCACGTTCTGCTCATCATTTTCGCCTCTGTTTCCAGCTCCCTTCTCCGTGTGCTTCTTGGTCTACCTCTGCCTCTCTTGCCCTGGGGATTCCAGAACAAGGACTGCCTTGTAATGCTATCAACAGGTTTCCTCAGCGTATGTCCTATCCATCGCCATCGTCGTCTTCTAATCCCTTGTTCCACTGGCACTTGTCTAGTTCTTGTCATCAGTTCCTAGTTGGTAACCTTATCATACCATTTTAATCCCTCTATTCTACGCAAGCACCCATTTATGAAAGTCTGTAGCTTTTTGGTTGTTGTCTTTGTTGTTCTCCATGTCTCAGAGCCATACAGTAGCATTGACTTCACATTTGAGTTGAAGATTCTTATTTTCGTGTTGGATCCGATTTCTCTTGATCTCCATATATTTCCCAATGCAATGAAAGCTCCTCTTGCTTTTTGTATTCTTATTTTGATATCACTGCTGTCGTAGATTTTTTGATAGGGGAATTAAGAGTTGGGTTGGTCCCTTCTGAATAGATTAGAATAAGTGATAGTCACAGTGAGAGATAGTAATAGCAATAGATTTCCACGATTGAGATGGTAGACTGTGATAGAGGCTGTCTCTGAAATCGAGAAATCTTCTCTCTTTCACCTGTCTTCTACGACAGATTTAGAGGAGTCAGACAGTCTAAACACACACATATATATATATATATATATATATATATATATATATATATATATATATATATATATATATATATATATATATATATATTCTATCCACTCACGTGCACGCACATACAAGACGACAGTTAGACGTACACACGTGGGAAAACTATAACAGATGATTATATAGATATTCTAGAACGAGCTGACCAACACACTGATTAAGTTTAAGGGCAGTTTTAATTATCATCTAAAATCCCATCACAACACATAAAATTACATCAAAGCATATACAAATAGTCATAAAAAAATCAAGGAATTTCTACAAGAAATGATAGACCCACAGTTATGATCTTCCCTCGATGTTTAGCCCACAGTCCCGTTAGGAGAACGATGATAGCCCAAAGAGTCACAGATACACATGATTTGGATCTAATATTTTCCCTTTTTGAAGGTATGAACTGACTTTGATAGCAGTATCTATTCTAAGGAAAAATATAGTTTAGCAACAAAATCTTGCATAAGGAAAGTTACAAAGTGAGTGAATCAAACGAAGAACATCCTTCAGTCTACTTTCACTCGGTTCTTTCGTCAGGGCCCTGACTCACACAACCCTACCTACAATCGTGCGGTTGTTCGCCGTCTGGCGCAAGCCTTAGTGTACACTTCGTTTAATCTGTCTATCTGTGGATGAAGTGGATACCCAGCTCTGCAGATATTGGTTTCATTCACCGTGTCCGGGGAGCGTCTTCTTCAGGCGATCGTTCTTTCTTTACAGATTTAAGTTAATGTCACTTATGCACGAGGTAAGAGTTAGGGTTTCAGCGGGAACACAGTGTCAGAATACGAGGTTTCCCTTAATTAGGAAGATGACCGGTGGACAACTTCTCTCAACAGATAATCCTGGTTCGCCACACACTTGGTCAAATAATGTCGGAAAAGTTAATGTTTTTTTTCTGTAATTATTCTCGCCACAAGGCAGCATGTACATTAGAGTTTGTGAAGAAATATGATCTAGCTCAAAGGCCCAGTATAAGCATTTTTCTTAAAAAAAAACCCGTTAGTGGGATTGGTATTCTGTCTATCTCTGAAGGCACACGCCCTGTCAGACAGGTGTTACTTGAAAAACCCACGTGGTTAAAGACATAAAATGTTTATGTTTCTCACAGGTTTGTCTCTGTAATAAACGCCGGCAAAGTTGGCTTACCCCAGTATTCACTGAATAAAGAAAAAAACACATATGAAATATTTTACATATTATGTACTCGATATAACTTACATTTTGAACTGCAAGCGTAGAGCTTGACTTGACGTTTAAACTTTCCCGTGAAATAAGTTATATATAAAAATCAATCAACATGAATTACAAATACGTACGTACTCCGTCAACACTCATGAGGCATCTAGCATTTATAAGTTAGTTTAGAAAAATTATTCTCGTCTGATTATTTAGCAGTTAAATTAAATTCATTATAGCTACATGATTTTAAGCTAGAAATTATAATTTATTCTGTTTTTCCACTGTAACTCATCAGCTAGAGAATATAACAGACATAAATTAATCAATCTGCACAAAAGAAACTAGTGGGATAAAATAGGCGGTTTAACACTTAATCACTCGCAAAATCTAGATATTTAATGTAATATTTACCTCAACACAGAACTATGGTATCACAACGAAACTAAGAGATTTCACTTATAAGTTTAAGTATCTAGAACGAAGTGACCACGTCTACTGCAAATGGAGAATGAGTGCAATCAAGTTTCACACTCTGGTTAATATCTTAAACCAGACAAAGGCTTCTACTATTTCCAAAAAACCCGATCTCTCCCCTCTCCTAACACCTACGTTAGCTTAGACGCATGCCGTAACTGCCACCAGTGCGACTTCACACCTCCGTCTAACTATCTGACCGTGAGCGCGCGTGTCAGAGGCGAAATGCCAGACACTCTGTCTGCTCTGAGCGAGCATGTCTGGCGCGATTTACACCTCCGTCTAACTATCGGACAGTGAGCGCTCATGTCAGATGCGAATGTCAGACGACCCGTCTCCACTGCAGAGGGCAATTTCACACTTCGCCGGGAGCTAGCCTGACGAAAACTCTCGTGACAGCTGCAAATGTAGACAATTTGTCTGCTCATCATGTCTGATAGACTGAAATCCTACCTAAAATTATCTCATGCAAGGGACTGTCACGTTAGGTAATCTACTGCGTTTCTAAATGAGAAACCGAAACCAGGCGAAAGTTTGAATGGGAAAATAGTAATGTTTATAGTCGCAAACGTACGAATGCGAAAAACACAGGAAAAGGATAAATAGTGATAATAAAATAGAGGACACGGGTAGAAAAAAGAAGAGAATATAGAAAATTTATTGATCATAATCTCTATGCGACAACTGCCTGTCCCTCCAACTTTGTCTATATTGCTGCCAATATATGTGTACGATTCTACATCTTTTGTGCTTCTTCAAGTTCAACCCTGTTATCATTACCTGCATTTATTCTCATTATCTTTATCTTTTCCCTGTGTATTTTCAGACCCAATTGCTGTGACCTCTCATAGAGTGTTTTCAATTTGTCCTGCATCTGATTACGGTTATGAGACAGAAGAGCCAAGTCATCAGCAAAATCCAGATCATCCATCTGTTTAGTCAGAGTCCACTGAATTCCATTTCTGTTGTGTGTTGTCGATGTTCTCAGAACCTAGTCTATTGCTAGTAAGAAAAGAAATGGAGACAAGAGGCATCTCTGTCGCAGTCCTGTTCTTATCTCAAACAGTTCTGTAAGCTGTCCTTCTTGAAGAACTCTGCATGTCATGTCTTCATATGTATTCTTTTTTAAATTAATGATCTTCAGGGAAACTCCATAATGCCTCATCAATTTCCAAAGTGATTCTCTGTCCACTCTGTCAAATGCCTTTTCGTAGTCCACAAATCCGATGTATAGTGGTGAATTCCATTCCAGACTTTGTTCAACTATTATTCTCAAAGTGGCTATCTGGTCTGTACAGGATCTGTTTTGTCGAAAGCCTGCTTGTTCATCTCTTAGTTTCTTGTCTATGGACTCTTTTAATCTCTCGAGGATAATCCTGTTTAATACTTTTCCTGGCACTGATAGTAACATTATTCCTCTATAATTTGTGTACTCTTGTAAATTTCCCTTCTTAGACAACTTAACCAGATAACCTTCCTTCCATTCTGCTGGTATCTCTTCCTTTTCCCAGACTTTACCAAGTAATTTATATAACATCTCTGTAGCCGTGTCGATATCTGCTTTGATGGCCTCTGCTGGAATGCCATCAGGTCCAGACGCTTTTCAATCTCTTAGAAGCTTTATGGCATTCTTTATTTCTTCCTTCGCTGGTCTTTCACCGTTAATTTGTAGCTCTTCTTCTGCTGGCTGGATGTCATGGGGGTTTTGTGGAGCTAGTCTATTGAGAAGGTCCTCAAAATATTCTGTCCACCTCTTCATTTGCTCTTGTATATTGCTGAGCAGTTTTCCATTCTTGTCTTTTATGAGGCAACTTGTTTGCTTGTATTTCCCTGTCAGATTCTTTGTGCTGTTATACAGTTCTCTCATATTTCCTTTGGCTGCAGCCTCTCTTGCCAACTCCTCAATATACTTCCTCTTGTCTCTTTTGATACTTCTTTTTACTTCTTTGTTTGCTTCTGTGTACACTTCTTGAGCCTTGGCTTTGGAACGTCTGGTTTTGCTTGTGTTTAAATCTGCTTTCTTGTTTTTTTTCTGTCTTTTATCTTATTCATGGTTTTTGTTGTTATCCATGCTTTTTGTTGTCGTTCCCTTTTCTCCAGTATTTCTTCACATGTCTCATTCCATACCGTTTTGATTTGCTGCCAATAGTCTTCTGTATTCTCTACATCTTCAAGCTGTTGGAGCACTTGGAATTTGTTGGATACTGTGACCGCAAATTTGTCTCTTGTTTCTTGATTTCTTAGATGTCCTACATTAAATTGTTGTCTGTAATTTTGCATTGTTGCATATCTCTTGAGTTTCATTTTTACTTTGGCTATCAGAAGGTGGTGATCTGATGCCACATCTGCTCCTCTATATATGTCGCATGAAAATATAATTAATAGTAGGTAAGCTTGACAGCTGTATAGGCGTGATGGACAATAGTGCACACGGACGTGTGATAGTGGTGCGCAAGAGAGGGATAGGCAGAAGGCACAGGCTGAGTCAGTGAGTTCTTCACTAAGAAAACCACACACACAGCTCTTCTTGTTTTTTCTGGCGACAATATTACTCTTTTGCACACACTGTGTCAATCACAAATAGTAGGGTAAAGAAGTAAAGTTAAATTGAGGATTTGGTTGTCTGAACTGAACGAACAATCCTATCGAGGTTAACTCAATTTATTTCAATTTAGAAATGTAAATAAATCAATAAGGATTTTACAGCACATAATAATAAAGATTATCACGAGAAAACAAACTCACAACAATTTGATGATTTTTAAAGAAGAAAAAAATTATTACACAAATAGTGAAAACAAGGATTATGAATGAATTGTGTTAGTAAAGTTCCCGGCAGGCCTGATAAGCTTTTGCTGGAAAATATGTGAAATATTGTTTGTGTGTAAATGAATGTTTGTTCCTTTGTTCCTTTGGTGTGAATGTTGGAAATAACTTATATCCTGGTGTTCTCTTGGAAAAATATCACGTAATCCAATACTTTGAAATTAACTTCACTGTTCGAATAAGGTATCCACAATGGGCACAGAATCTGAACACGATTTTATAAATCCAAGATTGGTGTAACGTATCCACAGTTGATGACATATCCACAGATACGAATTTGCTTCCAAAGGTGGGATGGAGGGTTAAAATGGGTGGAGTATGGTACGGGTGATGGTTGTTAAGGGTAATATCTGGTGTTGAGAATCGTTGCAATAATTGCAGTAATTGAAGTAATTGAAATGATTGAAGGGAATTATTGTGACTGGTGGACGAGGACTATATGGCCACTGGCCAAAGGTAACCTCTTTTCAGCAATAAGAGACAAGACTTTGCACTGCATAAATCTGTTAGACAAAACAAAAATACATGTGTAACTACTCTTCTGCTGCAACATGCAGATTACAACAGAAACAATTTAAGCAGTGTCCAGCGTCGGCATGTTGATATCCATGCATGCGTCTCGTTCCTAAAATAGGTCAGTCCATTCTTAAACATTCCTGTCTGCTGTGAATGAATTAGCTGGCCAGTCCAGGTACATACACAATAACAAGATTGTTGCTTCCTCCCCTGTCAGACAAAGTTACACGAGGGTCCGCTAGAGAATCCTCCTGTGCTTTCCACCGTTCATTCCTTTCCGCATTCATAATAATATGCTCATACATTAATGTTACAAACATTGAAAAGTAAAATGATCATTGAAATTATGAATGATACAAACATTGTAACATAACATCGCTTTAAAATACAAGCAGTGAAAATAAATGAATTTTCGTAAGCATTTATGATACATACATGATAAAGGAAACCCGTTTATATAATACACTTAGACTTTCACCATGATAGTAATATATTTCATTAGACTTTCACCATGATAATAATATATTTCATATCTATATATTTGAGCTAATTTCCTATATACTGGAAAAGCGAATACATACCCGCTCCGGAATTTTAGTCTGTTAAGTTAAACTAGAGGGCACTTTGTGTGTTTAACTCAAGTCTCCCTATGCACAATTTTACTTTACAAGACTAAGAAATGCGTCTTACTCTTCCCGTATGCTTATCACCAAGTGAAGTCTAAAAAACTAGTTTCTTAAAGAAAGAAAGAAAGAATTATTTTCGATTTACCCGCTACATTTTAAACGTTCCCACGATAGCCAAAAGTATTGCCGCAAATTAGTTTGCATATTGAATGTCACTTGTACGTGCTGTGGTTTCCGAGCTCAAAGTATTAACAATGAGGAAGAAGACAGGCCATAAATTACTAGACAGCCGAGTCTGGAAATTCCTAACGAACGTGAACGGGTTGACCGAAGCTTCACCTGGGTTAAGGTGGGGAAAAGGCAAGTGCGTGAGAAACATTTTTTTCGGAAACTTAGGATAGACAGAAAATAAAGCAATATACAGGAAGGACAGACAATTTCAAATAGGCAAATTATCTTCACTCTGCGACAGATACCCCGAACTTAAGTTAGTTGCCCAACTAAATCAGAGAGAGATGATAATTTGGCTAGTGTGTATCATTCCCGGTGTCGTCCATTAGTTCCTTCTCTGTACTTCTTCCGAAGTTTCCTCAGATTGTTTCTTATCTGCTGGCGTTAGAAGATTATTTTCTGCACCACTAGCGATTTCCTCTACTGAATGTCTGCTTAAAAAATCGGCTCCTACATTTTCAGGACCTGGGATGTACTCGACCCTGAAGGAATAGACACTTAACAAAATAGCCCATCGCATTTTTTTTGCATTTTGGCTTTTACAAGCTGCTAGAAACGTGAGGGGTGCGTGATCCGTCTGCACTACGAATGAGACTCCATAAAGAAATTCGTGGTGCCTTTTTACTCCCGCCACTAGAGCCAAGCATTCTTTTTCAATGGTTGAATAGTTGCGTTCTGCAGCGTTCAATTTTCGGCTAGCATAGGCCACGGGAAAAAGCATTTCCGGGTAGTTTTCATCAGCTTGAAGCAACGTTGATCCTATTCCAAGATTACTGGCATCTACTCTTAGCACAAAAGTCTTTGTGAGGTCAGGGAGGCGTAATATGGGCTTCGTCGTCAGCTTTTCTTTGAGTGTGGTGTAGGCGCTCTCACATTGAGCCGTCCATGTTACCTTTTCAGGTTGACCTTTCTTTGTGAGGTCAGTCAATGGTGCAGTCAAACTATTAAAGTTCTCAATGAACCGTTGATAATAACCACAGAGTGACAAAAACGACCTAGTGTCCTTTTTCGTTATGGGTCGCTTTGCATTTCGGATTTTGTCAACGTTTTTCTCTACTGGCCACAAGCAACCATGAGTGATCGTATGTCCTAAAAATTCAAGTTCTCTGAATCCAATCAGACACTTGCTTGGGCGTGCTGTTAAACCAGTTTCCTTGAGCCGCCTGAGGAGCAGGGCTAACGCTTCTTCATGTTCCTCAAATGTAGCCGTTGCGATGAGAATATCATCCATAAAATTATGAATGGTATTGCTTTGTAAAGGGTGTAATAGTTTTCTCATCATCCGGGTAAAAGCTCCAGGTGCGTTATGTAATCCAAAAGGCATTACATTGAACGTGTAATGTCCGTCACTGGTACTAAAGGCGAGCAATGGTCTAATCTCTTCCTTTACCGGAATTTGATAATAGCCTTTACTAAGGTCTATTTTAGAGAAAATGGTTGCTCTGCTCAGCTTTGTAAAGAGTTCATTAGGGCTCGGTAATGGTTCTGGTTGGAACTCTGTTACAGTGTTGAGTAACCTATAATCGATGCATAATGGAGTTTCCCCGTTGGGTTTCTGTAGAAGCACTACACTTGAACTGTAAGGGGATGTCGATTCAGAGATTATGTTATCTTGCAGTAGCTTGTCAATCTCTTCTCGTAAAGCGTTGGCTTTAGCGTATGGGACTGGGTAAATCTTAGTCCTCACAGGCTTAGGATCTAATACTTTTATATCAAACTCCAAGAGGTTGGTTAGTCCCGGTTTATCGGTGAGCACTTCTGAATATTCGGCTAACAGTTGTTTGACATCATGCTGTTGCAATTCAGTTAATGTTTCACAGAGCTTCACATCCGTGTGTGATTCTTCCTGTCTTAGCGGGTATTCAGCATATTCGTGGGGGTCATTATCCGCTTCCATTGCAACCGCTAAGGTCAGGAGATGTGCTTGAGGAGCAGCGAGGCGTTCCATGTACTTTTTAAGTAAGTTAACATGATAAATCTTTTCCTTCCCTCCTATGGAGATTTTGTAGTTTGTTCGAGAGATTTTCTCGAGTACTTCAAATGGTCCCTGCCATCCTAACTGAAGTTTGTTATTCCCTGTTGGGAGTAAAAGCAGTACTTTCTCTCCAGGTTGTAGTACTCTTTCCTTCGCAGTCTTATTGTACCGTTTTGCATGCTTGGCACGAGCTTGTCGGAGGTTAGTGTTGGCTAATTCCCAACCTATCTTTAACCTTTCCTTTAGTTCTTGCACATATTTTGATGCAGAAACAATAGATTCGTCTGCTTTCTGGTCGGTTAAAGACCTAAGCAATGCTTCCAGGGGTCCCTTTATTGGCCGTCCAAATAATAATGTTGCAGGAGGTAGACCAGTGGAGGCATGCGGCACTTCCCTATAGGCAAATAAGGCAGCCGGCAAGAATAAGTCCCAGTTTTCTGGTCTTTCTTGTGCTAATTTTCGCAGCATGGTGATGAGGGTCCCGTTATATCTCTCTACCTGTCCGTTTGCTTGAGGATTATAGGGTGAGGTGTGAATATGCTGAGTACGGAAGATCTTAAAGACTTCTTCCATCAGATGTCCTCTAAACTGCGATCCATTATCAGTGAGTATTTGCTGTGGAAATCCGAGCCTTGTGAAAATACTCACGAGCGCTTCTGCGACATGCACAGAATCAGAAGAAGGGAGCACCACTGCTTCTGACCACATAGTACAGGTGTCGACTAGAGTCAAAATACAGCAATTTCTCCGCTTTGTTCTTAAGAGTGGGCCTACTATATCTACAGCTACTCTTTCGAATGGAGTACCGACAATAGGCATTTCCCCCAATGGAGCAGGGGTGTCCAGTGTCTTGGTGCCACCCTTTGGCACTGCGCACAGGATTTCACAAATCGGATGATGTCCCCGTTCATCCCAGGCCAGTAATAGTGCGCTGCTATTCTTTGCATGGTAGCATTTTGTCCCATGTGGCCGCTAAAAGGAAGAGCGTGTCCCATCTCTAAAATTTGTGACCTATAAGTAGTTGGAACAACCAACTGGCTATGTTCTTGTCCAGTGTTGCCCGACCTACGGTATAGTAATCCCGATTTTGAATAAAAGTTTCCCTTTTTCAACGGGTAACTGGCAAAAGGCAGTTTCTTAAAACATGGTTCCAGTGTTGGATCCTTGTGTTGAGCATCCTTCAATTCCCGTGGTAGCAGGTTTGTCACTGGTCCTGGGTCCTGTTCTGTCCTCGCCTGACCTCTTGTAGTTACTGCTGCAGCTATCAGAGGTTTTCTTGGTTCCCCCAAGAACACATAGCGACATCCAAGAATTACGTCATAGATTGGATTCTCCATAATGGCAGCTCGAATCCATCCTTTAACAAATTTTGAATCAATATAAACGTTTGCTATTTTCAATGTCATAGGAGTGTCTCCTTTCACGGCTCCACACAGATCTACTGTCTCCGAGGTTATCTGCTCAGGTGTGACCAAATGTGAAGCGATTATACAGTCAAACTGTAATCATGTGTCATAAAGACAGCGCACAAATTTCCCGTTTGCGATAATCTGATACGTTACAGAATTCCATTCTGGTTTACCACATTTTGTTCTGTCTTGACGCTGTTCTGGTGCGTCTCCTTGTAAACACGCCGCCAAGTGCGGGCTGGGCCGATTTCTACATTCTTTTGTATTGTGCGAGGTCTGCTTACAATGATGACAATATTTCCTCTCCCTCCTCATGAAGTAAGGGGGGTTTTCCTGTGCATTTTTCGTGTTTGAGTTAGTTGACCGGTCTCTGCGTGTATCTTGCGTTGGAGCGTTTACCTGTGATCGCTTATTTTGGGTGGGCTGGGTGATTGGTTTAGGTTGAAGTTCAGCAGGTTTCCGTTTGAAGGTTTGAATCTCTGCTATAGCATTTTGAAACCTTTCTGCTAACGTAAGGATTGGTTCGAGTCGGTCTGCCCCGTGCTCCACTAGGAACTTTCTCATCTCTGGTGACATTGTTTCCTTGATTTGCTCTACCAGGAAGAGTTCATGTAATCCTTCGTAAGTCCTAGGAAATTTTCCCAAATCGCGCCACTTTTCGAGATATGATTCAATCCTAGCAGCAAATTGGCCAAATGTTTCTCCTCCTTCTTTGTGAGATCGGCGAAAACGCTTTCGGTAATTGTCGGCTGTAAGCTGAAAACGCCGTAACAGTGCTTGCTTGAGAGCGTCATAATCGTTCTGTTCTGCTGGGGTTAATTTTGTAAAAACTTCGTAAGCCGTCCCTCTTAATCCTTGAGAAAGTTTAAGATTCCACATGCTTTTTTGCAGGCCATACGATGAAGCAGTTCGCTCATATCTATCCAAGAACAGATCAATTTGTTCATTTCGCTCGCAACATTTTTCCATTGGGAAATTCATTGCAGGTGAGTTGAGTGCTAGACCAGCAGAGGCGTTGTCAGGTGATGAAGCGTTAGTCGGAGAAGCGGGACGATTTTGAACCTCTAGTTCTTTGAGCCGGAACCCATGAGCCCGTATCCTTTCGTTTTCTTCTCTTTGTTTTTCTATTTCGGCCTCTATGAATGCATTACCTTCTTCCAACCTCTTTAGTGTATTTTAAAAGACCCATCCTTAGTTTTAGTAAATCAGTCATTTTCTATATTTCTGTGCAGGTTGTTACACTCTCTCAGTATGTTACACTAGTTTCTGGGTATTACTAATATTTCTATGAAGTATTGTAATACAACAAACCAATACAACTAACTGATAATCAATTTACTAAGCCCCAGGGAGTACTATTAATTCTATGAAGTAATGTAACTCGTTAATGGAAGTTTAGTATAATTGAATTTTTGACAATTCCTTATTTCTGCTGAATTAAGGTCTCATCACTAGAGTAATACTCAAGTATAAACAATTCCCTTCAATATCTCACACACATACACACTCTACTGCCTGTTAAATGTACCACTTAATTACCTTAGTTAACTATTTAACGTAATTAAATAACCCTGAATTAAATTAGTGACAGCAACGTTCTCTTACTTTAAAATTATAATTGTTCTGTTCAGATACTACCAGAAGTGTCGTTGTCTAGGGCGTTATAAAATTATAGTCCACAGTATAGACTAATAGTTCAAGATTCCTTACAGTTTCTGCAGAACAATTTAAAGACAAGATTCCCTGTAGTCACTGTGAAATAAGAATCAAGAAATTCCAATCCAAGGACGAGATTCCCAATATTTGTCGCATGAAAATATAATTAATAGTAGGTAAGCTTGACAGCTGTATAGGCGTGATGGACAATAGTGCACACGGACGTGGGATAGTGGTGCGCAAGAGAGATAGGCAGAAGGCACAGGCTGAGTCAGTGAGTTCTTCACTAAGAAAACCACACACACAGCTCTTCTTGTTTTTTCTGGCGACAATATTACTCTTTTGCACACACTGTGTCAATCACAAATAGTAGGGTAAAGAAGTAAAGTTAGATTGAGGATTTGGTAGTCTGAACTGAACGAACAATCCTATCGAGGTTAACTCAATTTATTTCAATTTAGAAATGTAAATAAATCAATAAGGATTTTACAGCACATAATAATAAAGATTATCACGAGAAAACAAACTCACAACAATTTGATGATTTTTAAAGAAGAAAAAAATTATTACACAAATAGTGAAAACAAGGATTATGAATGAATTGTGTTAGTAAAGTTCCCGGCAGGCCTGATAAGCTTTTGCTGGAAAATATGTGAAATATTGTTTGTGTGTAAATGAATGTTTGTTCCTTTGGTGTGAATGTTGGAAACAACTTATATCCTGGTGTTCTCTTGGAAAAATATCACGTAATCCAATACTTTGAAATTAACTTCACTGTTCGAATAAGGTATCCACAATGGGCACAGAATCTGAACACGATTTTATAAATCCAAGATTGGTGTAACGTATCCACAGTTGATGACATATCCACAGATACGAATTTGCTTCCAAAGGTGGGATGGAGGGTTAAAATGGGTGGAGTATGGTACGGGTGATGGTTGTTAAGGGTAATATCTGGTGTTGAGAATCGTTGCAATAATTGCAGTAATTGAAGTAATTGAAATGATTGAAGGGAATTATTGTGACTGGTGGACGAGGACTATATGGCCACTGGCCAAAGGTAACCTCTTTTCAGCAATAAGAGACAAGACTTTGCACTGCATAAATCTGTTAGACAAAACAAAAATACATGTGTAACTACTCTTCTGCTGCAACATGCAGATTACAACAGAAACAATTTAAGCAGTGTCCAGCGTCGGCATGTTGATATCCATGCATGCGTCTCGTTCCTAAAATAGGTCAGTCCATTCTTAAACATTCCTGTCTGCTGTGAATGAATTAGCTGGCCAGTCCAGGTACATACACAATAACAAGATTGTTGCTTCCTCCCCTGTCAGACAAAGTTACACGAGGGTCCGCTAGAGAACCCTCCTGTGCTTTCCACCGTTCATTCCTTTCCGCATTCATAATAATATGCTCATACATTAATGTTACAAACATTGAAAAGTAAAATGATCATTGAAATTATGAATGATACAAACATTGTAACATAACATCGCTTTAAAATACAAGCAGTGAAAATAAATGAATTTTCGTAAGCATTTATGATACATACATGATAAAGGAAACCCGTTTATATAATACACTTAGACTTTCACCATGATAGTAATATATTTCATTAGACTTTCACCATGATAATAATATATTTCATATCTATATATTTGAGCTAATTTCCTATATACTGGAAAAGCGAATACATACCCGCTCCGGAATTTTAGTCTGTTAAGTTAAACTAGAGGGCACTTTGTGTGTTTAACTCAAGTCTCCCTATGCACAATTTTACTTTACAAGACTAAGAAATGCGTCTTACTCTTCCCGTATGCTTATCACCAAGTGAAGTCTAAAAACTAGTTTCTTAAAGAAAGAAAGAAAGAATTATTTTCGATTTACCCGCTACATTTTAAACGTTCCCACGATAGCCAAAAGTATTGCCGCAAATTAGTTTGCATATTGAATGTCACTTGTACGTGCTGTGGTTTCCGAGCTCAAAGTATTAACAATGAGGAAGAAGACAGGCCATAAATTACTAGACAGCCGAGTCTGGAAATTCCTAACGAACGTGAACGGGTTGACCGAAGCTTCACCTGGGTTACGGTGGGGAAAAGGCAAGTGCGTGAGAAACATTTTTTTCGGAAACTTAGGATAGACAGAAAATAAAGCAATATACAGGAAGGACAGACAATTTCAAATAGGCAAATTATCTTCACTCTGCGACAATATACCTTTACATCCTGCAATGATGATCTAAACTTCTTGTTTATGCATATATGATCAATCTGATTTTCCGTTCTAAGGTCTGATGATATCCATGTTGCCTTGTGTATTCTCTTATGTGGAATCATGCTTCCTCCTATAGCCAGTTGATTTGAAGCACAGAAGTTTGAGAATAGTTCCCCATTTTCATTCATTATTCCCATCCCATGTTTTCCCATGACTTCTTCAAAGCCGGTGTTTCTATACCTATCTTTGCATTCATGTCACCCATCAAAATTGTGATGTCTCTTCTTTTTTACTTTTTCCATAATTTCCTGTAGTCTAGTATAAAATGCTTCTTTCACAGACTCTTCTTTGTCATTAGTTGGTGCATAACATTGGAGGACATTTACATTTATTTTCTTTTTAGCTGTTTTAAAAGTAGCTGTTATTATTCTGGGTCCAACGGCTTCCCATTCTGTGCTTCTTTAGATAACTTAAGAGCTACCCCTTCACTGTGGTGTGAACTTACGTCTTCATGTCATGAGGACAGCACCAATTCACCTGTGATGAGTTTCTTCTTGTCTACCCCCTTCCACTTTGTTTCACACAGTCCCAGAACCTCGATTTTATATTCCCTCATTTCTGCTGCTACTTGTGCCACTTTCCCTTGTTTGTTTAATGTCCGAACATTCCAGTTGCCAAATCTGGAAGTTCTCCTAGAAGAAAGAAGGTTAGTCAGTAACACTCCATCGAGGCCAGCTCCTTGACGTGGAGATGGGGCTCAAGTACAGCCATCAGCGGCCGAAAAACCAAGACTGGCCAGGCCCTGCTACAATCGAGCAAGACCAAAGTCTGCCCTAGCAAGTCAAGGTGCTGAAGACGGAGGCAACCAGCCAAGAGGCGCACCACTGCAATCAGGATGCCACGCACACGAGCAATGGAAATATGTCTATATCTACAAAACGTTATGACACTCGCCCTGTGACGGACACCCAGGCAGGCGCAGTGCCGGGCCCTCTGCCTCAAAAGAGCCCAACCCCTATTATTGGGGGTCCTTCTCAATTGCCCCGTGGAGCCAGGAGGCATGAGAATAGAGCTACTGGCCAAGCAAAGCAAAGACCACTTAAAATAATGCACTGGAATGCTGAAGGCGTCAACCGTAAAAAAGACGGCTACAGCAAAAAATTAGAGCTCGAAAATATCTTGAATGAAGAGCAAGTAAATGTATGCTGCTTGCAAGAAACCCACCTCAACAAGGACATAGCCTTCAAAATCAGAGGCTACCAGTGCTACCGATCCGACCGAATAGACAGGCGAAAAGGTGGAATACTGACACTCGTGAGGAATAACATCAGTGCATGTCAGCTTGAAACATATATGGAGGGGGCGGAATACCAGATGCTTCATCTCAGGACAGAAAGTACAGAATTCCACCTGCTCAACTACTACTGTCCGAGCGACCGCCCACTGGCACTAGACACAATCCCAGCAAAAGAAAGACTGATTGTATGCGGAGACTTCAACAACCACTCACAGAGCTGGAGCTTTGATCACATGGAAAGGAGAGGTGAGGAGCTTGAAAACTGGCAGGATGACAATGGGTTTATCCTGATTAACCAGCCAATCGACCCACCAACCTTCTACTCGAGACCATGGCACACCACCTCTACACCAGACGTGGCATTCCAATCACCCAGCCTGGAGTGGAACACCACACGCGTTGTAGGGAAACAACTTGGAGGCAGCGACCACCGGCCAGTCTTCCTAATTGTGGAAAATGAACTTGTCAAGGAGAGCAGCACTCTCTCTAGGTGGAACTACAAGAAGGCAGACTGGACAATGTACCAGCATCGTACCAGTATACTGGCTAGAGATCTGACTGTAGACAAAGACATCAATAAGCTAGTCGATGAATTCAGCAGATGCATATTACAGGCTGCTCGTGAAACAATACCTAGAGGGGCTCGTAAGCACTACAAACCATATTGGAATAGTGAACTGGAGCAGCTGCACAACAACGTGGAAACATCTCGAAAGCAGGCAGAGACCAGTCCATGCCAAGAACACCACAATAACTACCAGCAAGCTAAGGCCAAATTTCAAAGGGCCAGGTTGCAGGCCAGGCGGAGAAGCTGGAAGGAGAAAACAGAGTCCTTGAACTCCGAAAAAGATACAAGGAAACTGTGGAAGCTGGTAAAACCACTTAACGATGAGGGTACAGGGAGAAACTCAAAGATTGCACTGTACAAAGATGGAAACATCCTCATGGGAAAACAGGCAGCTGATCACTTTGCAGACTCCTTTGCTAAAGACAACAACATCGAAGTTAGCCCAGAGAAGCACCAGGAGACTCGTGAGAAACAACAATACGCAGGACGAGATGGAACCATACCTGAAGTTATGGAGGAACCAATCACATTCAGAGAACTGGAGCTTGCAATATCCAAATTGAAAATGAGAAAGTCGCCAGGAGTTGATGGAGTGTCCAATGAAGTGTTTAAGAACGTGGGAACCGCAGCAAAAACAAAGCTGCTGCAGATCTTCAATATCTGTTGGAACTCAGGCAAAGCTCCACAGACCTGGAGGAAAGCAATCATGATACCACTCCTAAAACCAGGAAAAGACAGTTCCACGGCCTCCAGCTACAGACCAATCAGCCTTACAAGCTGTCTCTGCAAAACAATGGAACGTATCATCAACCTCAAGCTACAGTGGTACAATGAAAGTGAAAACCTTCTTGTACCACAGCAGGCGGGCTTTAGGCGGTGTTACTCCGCCGAAGATCAGGCAACTTACCTTTCCCAAGAGATTGAGGATGCGTTCCAAGATAAGAAACTGGTACTAGCAGCATGGATAGATCTAAGGAAAGCATTTGACAAGGTTTGGAAAGAAGGGCTTCTGAAGAAACTGAGAAATTGTAGAGTGAATGGTAGGATGTACAAATTGGTGAAAGCATACTTGCATAACAGAAGAGCCCGAGTACAACTAGATGGCCTCAAGAGTAAGAAAATTCTACTGCGTCATGGCGTCCCTCAGGGAGGGGTTCTGTTTCCCACACTTTTCCTAGTCTACATCAATGACATGGTTTCTGAACTACCACATGGAATGAAAGTGGCAATGTATGCTGATGACCTGGTAATATGGTGCACAGATGAGCATGCAACAGTGGCCACCAAACTGCTACAAAGAGCTATAGATGCCTTAACCTCATGGGCAAATAGATTGCGTGTCAGTATCAACACAGACAAGTGCAGAACTACGCTCTTCACCATCTCTCCCAAACAAAAAGCTAGTGTCGTCAAGATAAACGAAGAGCTCCTGAGAGAAGATAACAACCTACCTATCTCCGAGTTACATTCGATGATAGGCTAACATGGAAGCAGCACATCAACAAGGCCGCAACAAAGGCCAGGAGGAAGTTAGCCATCCTGAGAAAACTAAATGGAACCACATGGGGAGCCAGCGGGAAAATACTTAGTAAAGTTTACCAGCAGGGCATAAGTAGTAGTATAGGGTGGTTTCGGTTAGTATTCCGGAGGATGAGCGAGACTTTTATATAGGGAAATATACCGATCGATAACGGAGGATGAGCGTGTCTTTTATATAAGGAAAAATATTAGATCAATAATGGCGGCGTGGGTTAGGGGAGATAAGTAGGTAGGTTGTATTGTGATGGTATTTTAAGTGTTGTGTATGACTCAGCAGTGTGTTGTTATGTTTCTTTATTCAGGTGTTGCAACATTTATACAATATATGCAATGTATACAACACACACACACACACACACACACACACCAGGGCGACTTGGGACTTGGAGTGTTTTTCGATACCTCTTTAGGTACGGCGACCGGGGTGACAAAATATACAGCCAAACACATCCCGCTATCCTGTTTGGTAGCTTCCAATGTCCCTGGGATGGAAAAGCCTGTTTGTTTCATGAGCAAGGGGGAACCGCAGACCCTAGTTAGGCGTGTTATGGATTATTTGGAACGAGTGGCAGACGAGGCCTATAGCGTACTGCGTCGCGACCTTTATTACGTGTACGAACAACTCCAACAATTTGACGTTCCCGAGTTCGTCACGAAATTCGACGCGTATTTTTCGAGTTATCGGTTATCGGATTTAAAGCGGGTAAGTACGACGTCAACCTAATCAAGCCGTATCTAGTAAAATACTTCGTGTCTGAACACGCCCAAGAAGTAGAAGAAGAGGATCAGGGGGTTTTCAAATTTTTAGTTAACAGAAATAATAACTTTATGTGTATCCCAACGGGAAAGTTAAAATTGTTAGATATAATTAATTATCTGGCCCCCGGATTTAGTTATAGCAAGTATCTCGCGACGTATAAGGTTACAGGGCAAAAGGGAGTGTTCTGTTACGAATACGTCACAGATTTAAACAAGTTAAATGAAACAACGCTACCACCCCACTCGGCCTTCTTCTCGTCGTTGAAAACTTGTAATATTTCCGACGAGGAGTACGCGCAATGCCAAAAGGTCTGGGTGGACCAGGTCCTGTTAACCCTGAGATACTTTTTGGTATGGTATAACAACAAAGATGTCGTACCATTTTTGCAGGTGCTAGAAAAACAGACGAGTTTTTACGCGAGTCTAGGCGTAGACATGTTAAAGGACGCCATCTCTGTGCTGGGTATAATAATAGTAATAATAATAGCCCCTTCAGTCATAACTGACTATGGGAATGCGCCCCTGAGGTGACAGCCCTCAGCTGCTTATTTACCTGGTGCTCCTTTCGACGTTTTCTCTCCTCCTCTGCTTGTTGTGTGAGCCTCTCTTCGCCCAATCTGAGTTGGTGCCGTAGATAGCATCACCACTTAGTGCGATCGGCAGCTTCATCCTCCCAAGAGATAGCTCTGGACAGGCTTATGATATTGTATCAAATTGACTACGTGTAGTAAGTAAATAAACAATATGCTATTTATTAAGGGAATCACATTAACAGAGGGTTAATTTACATCTGATGAAAAAGAAATATGGAAAAGAACCACGTTTAAATCTGAAAAAAGAAGGAATCTAGGTCACAGTGAGGTGCCTTATTTTCTTCACTGACTAAGTCTGAGCGTTTGGTGGGTATGTGTGTTGATCTTCTTTCTCTTTATTATACTTATCGTAAAGTTCTTGTAGGATGTAGGCAGAGAGGACACTCTGCTGTGACTTCTTGATGAGAGCACGTGATGGTGACTGACTGCCCTGTGTGGCACTAGTGTCTTCAAGGATGTCTGGTTCACATTCAGGGGTGAAGATTCAGTCCCTTTCCCTTCTTGATTTTTGGGCTCAGCAAAATTGAGGGAGGTCGAAGCCAGGTCCTATGTTACTGACACGCTGCACGCACAAAATCACTTCAGTTTTACACATCCGAACTTGAATATTCAATATTCATAAGCATGTACTTGACTTTGCACACAGTTGTGTACAATGTCTCTTATAGATGTGTGTATATTCTTTACAAAAGAACAACTGAAAGAGTTGCTTAGCCTAGGAACTGCCCAACATCACGCAAGAAACCAAGTAAACGAGCAGGAAAAATGAGCATTAGGACCTACAAGCTGAAAGAGCCAGAAATTAAGATCAGATATCAGGGGCTTATTGCTGCAGCAGTGAGCAACACAGAAGAACAACCTGATGACTTGGAAACCCTCTGGAATAAATTCAAGGATATCATAAAGACAGCTGCAGCAGAATCATGCGGTGAAGTCCGACTTGGGAACAAGAGAAAGAGGACACCTTGGTGGATAGAGGAAGTCAAAGAGAAAATAATAGAGAAGAAAATGGCATGGAAACAATACTTAGGAGCTAAAGACACAACAGGACAGATGGAAAAATATAGAGAATATGTGACACTCAGAACAGAAGCAAAGAACAAAGTGCTAGCAGCAAAACAGAAGTCCTGGGAAGAATTTGGAGAAAAGCTAGAAAAAGATGCACAAGAAAACCAGAAATTGTTCTATAAGACCCTAAAGAACATGAGAAAGGAAAAACAATGCCCTCTCAAATTTATAAAAGACAAGCAAGGCAAATTGCTTACTGCCCCAAAGGAAGTAATGGAAAGATGGAAAGAATATTTCTCAGAACTCCTGGATGGTGAGCATGGTGAAGCATCAGAAATGATAACCACTAGCACAGAAGAGAAAACCAATGATGGTGAAGATGACATAAAGATGGAAGAACTGAAGGCAGCACTGGAGAAAATCAAGATGGGCAAAGCAGCAGGGCATGATGGTATAACACCAGAAATGGTTAAGTACATGGGAGCATCAGGCGACCTATTACTCTTAAGGGTTCTACAGGCAGCGTGGTACAACAAGACCATACCAAAGGATTGAGAGATTGCCATCATAACACCAATTTTCAAAAAGGGTGACAATCGACAGTGTGGAAACCATAGAGGCATATCTCTTCTCAGTGTCCCTGGTAAAATCTACTCTAGAATCCTAGAGCAGAGACTCCGACGCCTAGCTGAGCCACAATGGGATGAGGTCCAGTGCGGATTCCGAGCGAACCGAAGTACTCAAGACCTAATCTTCACACCCAGACAGCTGAGTGAAAAGGTCCTTGAGTATAAGAGTGAGATCCATCTTTGTTTCATAGATCTGGAAAACGCGTTTGACAGGGTCCCCTGGAGCAAACTTTGGGATTGTTTGGCAAGGAAGAACATTCCAGCACCTCTGATTCATGCTATACAGAGCTTCTACAAGTCTTGCAGAAATTATGTGAGGACAGCAAACCATAAGTCAGAAGAGTTCAGGACCACCACTGGTGTAAGACAAGGTGATATCCTGTCACCTTACCTTTTCATACTCCTCATGGACGATGTCATTAAGGCATGTAAGGAGAGAACAAGAAAGTATTCAGTGGGGTACTGGAAGATGAGACAGGTCTGTATTTCGGAGCTGGCATTTGCTGATGATGTTGCCCTGATTGCTAAATCAGAGGCACATCTCCAATTCAACCTGCAAGTCTGGAAGGAAGAGCTGGAGAAGAGAGGGATGGTCATAAGCAACTCTAAAACAAAATCCATGGTGATATCGCGAGAAGAAAGAAGACATCAGATTAAGCTGGGAGAACAGGTCCTGGAGCAGGTAGACCACTTTAAATACCTCGGAGCTATTATTGACCGAAAGGGAGGCATCAAAGAAGAGTTGGCCACTCGAAAAGCAGCAGCTGGGAGACTTTTTCAGGCCATAAATCGAGGACTCCTCAGCAAGAGAGAGGTTGGTAAGAAAAAAAAGATGGCTGTATACCGCTCCACCTATGTCCCAGACTTAACATATGGATGCGAGTCATGGGCAATGACTACAACCCACAAAAGCCAGATCCAAACCTCAGAAATGAGGTATCTGAGGAAGGTGGTTGAAGTAACAAGAAGAGACATGGTACGCAACCAGACGATACGTCAAGGCCTTAAATCCCACCCCCTGCAGACCCAAGTAGAACAGTCCCAACTAAGATGGTTTGGCCATGTCTTCAGAATGGGAGAAGATCGGCTACCACGACAAGCATTGGAAACAAAGAGCCAAGGATCCAGACCCCCAGGACGACCCAGAGTCCGTTGGAAGGACAACATTAGACACTCTTTGAAGGACCGAGGACTAGAATGGAACCAGGCCAGGAGGAAGACAGCCGATAGGATAGTCTGGCGCTCTCTCTTCCAAACCTCTACACCTCACGGTAGAAGGGAAACGACTAAGTAAGTAAGTATATTCTTTAAAAGTCTTATGTACTTAAACTTTAGTTTCGGCTGCTTTTACGGTGTTCATCAAAAGAGTAAAGTTACATTTTCTCTGATAAATACATTTTAGACCGGAAATAGATGGTCGTCTGTGAGGCACAGGTTAATTGATGTCACCAAGAAAAACACACACTTTCCCGTCTTCGCAAAAACTCTACCTGGCGAATCTAAATTGCCTGCTTAAGGAAATTTAATACAAGCACTACCTGAACTAGCGTTCTCAGAGGAAAAAAATTAAAGAAGGGGGTCATAGGGAAGACTGTGAAACAGTGACAGGATGGACTGAGTAAAGGAATGTGGAAGATTTTGGAAGAGAAAAGATAGACTGCTCCATGACAGATAGCCCCCCCCCCCCCACCCCCACCCCATTCAAGTTAGTTGTCAGACTAACAACGCGAGTCTAACTTTCTCTTTGCACTCCACCGCTTATTGATTCTAACGTCACGTCTAATCTTCACATTCTTCATTTACTTCTACGATCCTCTCGGACAGCGATGCTGAGTCCGATGGTGTTTCTTCGATTGTGTCTAATTCTGCCAGCGTATGCCTGCTCAGAAAGTCTGCTCCCACATTGATCTTCCCTGGGATGTATTCCACCTTGAATGCATAGGGCTGAAGTAGTAAAGCCCAACGCATGAGTCGTGCATTTAGTTTCTTTGACGCCGCTAGAAACATAAGTGGGGCATGGTCACTTTGTACAGTAAATTGTACTCCATAGAGATATGGCTGATGTTTTTGTACCGCCCATACCAAGGCAAGACACTCCTTTTCAATTGTTGAATAATTCCTCTCTGCTGAGTTTAACCTACGACTGGCATAGGCTACAGGAAACAACAAGTCAGGTTTGTCATCATCTGTTTGCATCAGTGAAGACCAAATTCCAATGTTAAATGCTTCTACGCGCAGCACAAACGGCTTTGCTAGGTCCGGTAGTCTCAGTATAGGTCGTCATGTCAGCTTGTGTTTAAGTGTAGCATACGCTGCTTCACAATCCGCAGTCCAAACTACTTTCTCTGGCTGGCCTTTTCTGGTCAGATCCGTCAGCGGGGCAGTCAGTGTGTTAAAACCCTAAATAAAGCGCTGGTAATAGGCACAAAGGGACAGAAATGAACGGGTGTCTTTCTTGGTAATAGGACGCGGTGCTTGTTTTATTTTTTCAACATTTTTATTCACATGCCACATACAGCCATGAGTGATCGTGTGTCCCAGAAATTCCAACTCCTTGAAACCAATTAAACATTTACTGGGTCGCGCCGTAAGTCCCGTCTCTTTCAGTCGCTGGAGGAGCTGGGCGAGGGCTTCCAAATGTTCCTCAAATGTGCTCGTTGCTATTAATGTGTCATCCATAATGTTGTGGATTGCATTAATTTGCAATGGGGTGAGTAATTTCCTCATTATTCTGGTGAAGATACTCGGAGCGTTGCTCAACCTAAATGGCAGAACATTAAACTGATAATGTCCTTCAGAAGTACTGAAAGCAAACAACGGCCTAAGTTCTTTCTTGACCGGGATTTGATAATAACCCTTGCTCAGGACAGTTTTTGTGAAGAATTTGGCCTTACTTAATTTGGTGAAGAGTCCATTGGGGCCAGGTAAGGGTTCTGGTTGGAACTCTGTCTTAGCATTAAGTCGTCTATAGTCGATGCAGAGACGAGCTTCTCCACTAGGTTTTTGGAGGAGCACAACACTCGCACTATAGGTGATTCGGATTTGGATATTATATTGACGTTTAGTAATTGCTCAATTTCCTCTTGCAATTACTTGCTTTTGCATACGGTATTGGGTATGTTTTCACCCTGACAGGAGTTGGATCTGTCACTTTCATCTCAAACTCGACGAGATTTGTCAGACCCGGCCTATCTGTGAGCAGTTCTAAGTGTTCTTCTAAAAGTTGTTTGACTTGTTCACCTTCTGCACTCCCTAAAGTTGAGCTTATTTGCACATCCATGTGCGATTCTTGTGGACGAAGCGGATACTCAACATATATTTTGTCTTCATTATCCACTTCTGTGGCAACCGCCTGGGTCATAAGATGAGCTGGTTCGGGGTTTGGGCATTCAACGTACTTTTTAAGAAGATTTACATGATAAATCTTATGTTTCCCCTTCTTGGAGATTTTATAATTAGTATGAGAAATCTTCTGTACCACTTCAAATGGTCCCTGCCAACTGATTTGAAGTTTTTTGTTGCCACTGGGCAACAACAAAAGTACTTTCTCCCCAATGTGCAATTCCCTGTCCTTGGCTGATTTGTTGTAATGTTTGGCATACTTACTACGCGCTCGTCGCAAGTTTGTTGATGCCATCTCCCAACCAACGTTTAAGCGTTCCTTGAGTTCCTGGACATATTTTGATGCCGTAACAATACTGTCGTCTGCACTTTCATCTGTCATAGCCCGAAGAAGAGCTTCAAGCGGTCCTTTGATTGGACGCCCGAACAATAAGGTGGCAAGAGAGAGACCAGTCGAAGAGTGTGGCACTTCTCGGTAGGCAAATAGCGCTGCAGGCAGAAACAAATCCCAGGTTTCTGGTTTTTCCTGAGCCAATTTGCGCAACAAAGTGGTGAAAGTTCCATTGAACCTCTCAACTTGTCCATTGAACTGAGGATGATAGGGTGAGGTGTGAATATGCTGTGTACGAAATACTCGGAAAACCTCTTCCGCTAACTTTCCTTTGAACTGAGACCCATTATCTGTAAGTATTTGTCGAGGAAAACCTAGCCTAGTGAATATACTCACTAATGCTTCTGCTACATGCACTGAGTCTGATGATGGTAGTGCAATGGCTTCACCCTACATTGTACATGTGTCGACTAGTGTTAAAATGCAGCGGTTCCTCCTTTTAGTTCTCAGAAGAGGTCCTATGATATCCACAGCTACTCTCTCGAAGGGAGTTCCTATTATTGGCATCTCTCCTAACGTCGCTGGGGAGGTCCAATGTTTAGGCGCCACTCTTTGACACTAGGCACAGGACTTAACAAATCGATGATATCTGCATTCATCCCAGGCCAATAGTAATGGCCTGCTATGCGTTGCATGGTGGCATTTTGACCCATGTGACCGCTGAATGGAAGTGCATGACCCATCTCCAAGATTTGGTTCCTGTAAGTAGATGGAACGACTAGTTGGACATGTTCTAGTCCTATGTTTCCTGCTCTACGATATATTAATCCCAATTTCATATAAAAGTTTCCTTTCTGCAGGGGAGTATTGGCAAATGGCAGTTTCTTGAAGCAGGAGGCCAGAGTTGTATCCTGTGTTTGAGCATTCTTTAACTCCTGAGGGAGGGGATTCTGCACAGGTGCTGGCTCCTGTTCACTCGCAGCTTTACTTCTGGTTGTCACTGCCGCAATAACAAGAGGTTCTTTTGGTTCACCTAGGAATACGTATCTACAACCCAAGATCAGGTCATAGATTGGGTCATCCATGACTGCTGCTCTGATCTGTCCTGACACAAAGCGGGATTCTACCTGGATAATTGCTATTTGCAGAGTCATTGTCTTGTCACCTTTTGTGGCTCCACGAAGTTCCACAGTGTCTGGTGTTACCTGGCCAGGGTCTACCGGAGATGAGGTGACAACTGCATCAAATTCCATTCCCGTGTCATAGAGGCATAATACGTGCTGTCCATTTACCTTCACTGTGTCAGTAACGGACGGTCGCTTGGGGCTATCCTGTTTCCTCATTGGATTCTTGGGCCTTCTTTAGAGTATCATATTTATTTTGCTCAGTAATCGGCAGCTTCATGTACACCTCATATGCTGTTCCACGCAATCCTTGTGAGAGTTTGAGCGCCCATTTATCTTTGTCCAGACCATACGACGAGGCAAATCGTTCGAATCTATCAAGGTACATGTCGATTTTCTCGGCGCTGTTGGAGAAAATTTCTAAAGGAAATGACATAGCATTTGTTCCTGTAGCATGACTGGTAATTGGGTTTCCGTCTGCTGAAGGAGAGGCACCAGAAGATTCTAATGTACTGGGACTAGCCTCTACTTCAACTCTTCTAGCTTCTACGTCTAATTCCTTTAGTCTAATTTCATGCTGCCTTTCTTTTTCTCTCTCGTTTTCCTCTGCTTGTCGAATTTCTCTCCTCTCCTGTGCTTCTCTCTCTGCTCGCTCCTTTTCTAATCTCTCTTCTCTGTCAAGATGTTTGTCGATTTCGGCGCTAATGAAACTCGTTAACTCATTACCTACCATGCCCATGTCCTTAGCGAATTCCATTAAACTAGATCTTACTTTGGCTAATTCAGCCATTGTTTGTGCTGAATAAATCTTGTGGGTAAATTATCTCCCAATATACAAAAACAATTTTTACCAAATCAATAATGTTTGTCTAGGGAATAGAATATGACTAATAGCACATTAACTCCACACACTCACTCACTCCTTAACTAAAATTAACTTCTTAGAAAGTTATTTGAAAAAGGAAAACCACCACACTACTAGCTTCAATTAATTCTTAATATCCTTTCCAGATGCTACAACGATAAAGTCTAGGGGACAGAAAACGATTATCACTCTAGAAGGTGAAGAAAAGCAATAATTTTCAGAAAAGGCAACGGTTTATACCTCAACTCTTTGCTAATCGTATCACCAGCGAGAGCTACTGCGGGATAGGATACTTAAATCCCGAGGCGAGCACCTCACTTTGTCACGCGAAGGGAGAGAGCAAGGTCGACACAGGTCAACTGCTCTCTATAACAGTAAGAATATAGATTGATTTTCTTGCAATACTGTAATAGTGATGTTATTTGTAATGAAACCAAGAGGTTAACTGTTTGGAATCAAGGGTAATGAAATACCGTGTAAGAATATCAGACAAGTTGTTCTCCCACGTGACTTTGTTCCACAACTAACATACACCACATGAGGTTGACAATTCGACAATAAAGATGACAGTAAACAAGAAATGGAAATAATCACACAAAAAGAGATAGCTCTGGACAGGCTTATGATATTGTATCAAATTGACTCAGACATGTAGTAAGTAAATAAACAATATGCTATTTATTAAGGGAATCACATTTACAGAGGGTTAATTTACATCTGATGAAAAAGAAATACGGAAAAGAATCACGTTTAAATCTGAAAAAAAGAAGGAATCTAGGTCACAGTGAGGTGCCTTATTTTCTTCACTGACTAAGTCTGAGTGTTTGGTGGGTATGTGTGGTGATCTTCTTTCTCTTTATTATACTTATCGTAAAGTTCTTGTAGGATGTACGCAGAGAGGACACTCTGCTGTGACTTCTTGATGAGAGCACGTGATGGTGACTGACTGCCCTGTGTGGCACTAGTGTCTTCAAGGATGTCTGGTTCACACTCAGGGGTGAAGATTCAGTCCCTTTCCCTTCTTGATTTTTGGGCTCAGCAAAATTGAGGGAGGTCGAAGCCAGGTCCTATGTTACTGACACTCTGCACGCACAAAATCACTTCAGTTTTACACAGTCCGAACTTGAATATTCAATATTCATAAGCATGTACTTGACTTTGCACACAGTTGTGTACAATGTCTCTTATAGATGTGTGTATATTCTTTAAAAGTCTTATGTACTTAAACTTTAGTTTCGGCTGCTTTCACGGTGTTCATCAAGAGAGTAAAGTAAAGTTACATTTTCTCTGATAAATACATTTTAGACCGGAAATAGATGGTCGTCTGTGAGGCACAGGTTAATTGATGTCACCAAGAAAAACACACACTTTCCCGTCTTCGCAAAAACTCTACCTGGCGAATCTAAATTGCCTGCTTAACGAAATTTAATACAAGCACTACCTGAACTAGCGTTCTCAGAGAAAAAAAAAAAAGAAGGGGGTCATAGGGAAGACTGTGAAACAGTGACAGGATGGACTGAGTAAAGGAATGTGGAAGATTTTGGAAGAGAAAAGATAGACTGCTCCATGACAATACCTCAGAATTTATGTGTAGAATATACCAAGTAAAAGCAGCATCCTATTTAAAATGAAAAGTATTTTATGAAACAACTGTTTGTTCGGTGGAAGTAATAGCTCTTCAGAGTTATATAGGAAAGCAGTCCTGATATATGGAAGTCAATTATGGACAAGTAGGAAAAGTACTACATGTAACGGAGTTGTGGTTGTACAGAATAATGTTAACAATGGCAGCTAAAATGAGGATGTCTTAAAAGATGCCAATGTGCTAAAGAATTTCATTCCTCAGGTTAGAAAGAAGCAATCCACTTTCTTTAGATCATCTTATGAGAAGAAGGAAGCTGGAGTATATCGGGACAAAAGGAAAGATAGAAGGGAAAGAGACAGGGGACGACAAAGAGAGAAGATTCTGGACAGTTTAAAATTATGGCATGGAAAGAAGTCAACAGCATTTTTATCAAAAGTACTGTAGATTGGAAGTTCTGTTCTATAAAGATATGTCCCACAGTTTAAATAAATACTGGTTAATATTTAAACAAGAATTTCGCCTGTGGTTACGTGTTTTCTTTATTTACGTTTTATGTTTGAAAAAAAAAAGAAGTTATTTACAGATTCCCAGTGCAAAGAACGGGTTATATATATATATATATATATATATATATATATATATATATATATATATATATATATATATATATATATATATATATATATATATATATATATGTAGAGAGAGTGTGTGTATATTGGTTTTGGTGGTGCACCAATTATAATAAGAGGTTCCCACTTAATGTGTGCCTGGGGGCCCCTTAAATGGTAGTTACGCCACAGGTCCGTCGGTTATATCATGGCGCATGTTCAAATAGTAAAGGCTTTGCCGTCAGGAATAAGTATATGACGTGTTCTGTTAATTTATATTTTTTTTTAAAATAAAATTTTGCCTTGTTTTGGCGTGGCGCGTCCTGTTCAACATCTTCTTCTTCTTCTTCTTCGATCCTTAACCACCGACCGTCAAAGCAGTCAGTGGCCATCACGCCTAGTGGCGTCTTGTAGGGCAACAACAAATTGATTCCACTTTGCACGGTCGGTGGCTATCCTTCGTACAGTGCCCCAACTCTGGTTCATTCTTTGCATCTCAGCCTCCACAGTCCTCCGCCAAGTTGTTTTTGGTCGACCTCTCTTTCGCTTTCCTTCAGGGGTCCAAAGCATAGCTGTTCTTGTGATGGCATCGGGGTCTCTTCTGAGGACATGACCAACCCAGCTCCAGCGTCTGCCAGCTATGATGGTATGCATGTCCTCTTGCTTGCTACGAGTAAGCAGATCTTGGTTGGTGATGGTATTCGGCCAAAAGATTCGGTGAATTTTTCTTAGGCATGTTGTGTGAAAAGAGGACAATTTTGACATTTCCTTCTCTGTGACTCTCCAGCATTCCGCACCATAGAGAAGCACAGAAAGCACGCAACTCTGGTATAATCTTAATTTTGTGCTTGTGCTGTATTGGGAGGACTTCCAGATGTTATTTAGGCTGAAGAAGGCTGTTCTTGCCTTATTCATTCTGATGTTGATGTCTTTGCCTGCCCCACCGTCTGGTGTTACTATGCTTCCTAGGTATGTGAAGGTATCTGTCTGTACCAGTTGCTGATTCCTTACTGATACGGGCTCAGGGTTGCTCACATTGAGCGTCATGACCTCAGACTTCTTTAAATTGATGTTCAAGCCCACCTGCTGGCTAAATTTATTAAGTCTATCCGTTTTTTTCCTGGATGTGTTGATGTGAATGTGCCAGCAGTGCAATGTCATCTGCATATTCCAGATCTTCCAATGTTGAAAATGTAGTCCATCTTATTCCTCTTGGACTGCCCTCTGTTGTCTGGCGCATCACCCAGTCTATGACTGTTAAAAATAGAGTGGTTGATAAGGGGCATCCCTGTCGTACTCCTGTCTTCACCTCGAAGGTTAGGTTGCTCTGCCCAACACTACACGTAAAGTTGGCATAGAGGCTTTTTATGATTGACACTATGCAGCTTGGAATTCCATAAGCCCTCAGTATTTTCCATAAACTGTCCCTATGTATGCTGTCAAAAGCCTTTTCAAAATCAACAAAATTTATGTAAAGCTGTCTTTGCCATTCTGAGCACTGCTCTATAATGTTCCTGAGAGTGAATATATGGTCTACACATCTTCTGTTCTTTCTAAATCCTGCTTGTTCTTTCCTCAGTTTGTAGTCTACTGCCTTGAAATTCTCTGTATAATTATCCTGCCTAGTATTTTGCTGGGAACTGAGAGAAGAGTGATTCCTCTCCAATTATTGCAGTCTGAAAGATCTCCCTTCTTGGGCAATTTGACAATTATTCCTTTGTTCCACTCTGATGGTGTTGTCCCCGTTTTCCACACTTGTGCAAATAGTGGTTCTAATAGTTCTGCTGCTAGCTCAGGGTCTGTCTTAAATAGCTCTGCATTTAAGTTATCATGGCCCGGAGCTTTGCCGTTCTTTAACCCTTTGATTGCTGTGATGATTTCTTCTTTTCGTGGAATGTCTGTATTTACATCTAGATCGTTTTCAGCCTCAGGAACATTCAATTGTGTCTCTGGTATTTCCTTGTTCAGAGTTTCTCTGAAGTACTCTGCCCATCTTGTTTCCTGTCCCTCTGCTGTCTTGATGAGATTTCCTTGCTTATCTCTTACTAATGTAATATTGTTTGCACCTTGTTTTCCGCTGATGAATTTAGTTATTTTGTATACTGTGCTTTGTTCATTTCTCAGTGCTGCCTCTTCTGCCTGTTTTGCAAGATCGTCTAGGAAATTCCTTTTGTTGGCTCGGGTTTGGCGTTTAACTTCCCTGTCCAGTTGACTGTACTGTTCGCTATATAGTTGCTTTAACCTGGGGGACTTCGCTTCTGTTTGCTTTCTTTTCATTTCCTTTCTCATCTTTATGGTGTTTAGTGTTTCTGGTGTTATCCAGTCTTGCTTCTTCCTTTCCTGGAATCCTAAGCATGATTTGCTGCTTTCCTTATATATTGTTGAAATGGTGTTGAAATTCTGGTCTATATCATCAGTCAATGTCTTTTCCTGGCTTTTGGCAAATTGATATCGTTTCTTAATGTCGGCCGCAAAAGCTTTTCTGGTAAGGGGGTCCTTCAATTTGCTGATGTCAAACCTTTTCTGTGTAGTTACAGTTGGTCCAGCCCTTCTTAGTTTCACTTTCAGTTTTGCTACTACTAAATGGTGATCGCTTCCCACATCTGCACTTCTTCTTACCTTCACATCTTGTAATGCATGTCTCCATCTACCGTTAACCATGATGTGGTCTATCTGGTTTCTGTCCCGACCATTTGGTGATTCCCATGTTAACTTGTGAATTTCCTTATGTGGGAAAAGTGTTCCTCCAATGACCAGGTTGTTAATGCTACAGAAACTTATTAGCTTATCCCCATTTTCGTTTGCTATTCCGCTGCCGCATTTCCCCATTGTTCTTTCATTATATGTATTGTGTGTACCAACTTTCGCATTGAGGTCTCCCATTACTATAACAAGATCATATCTAGGTGTGTCCTCCATTTCTTTCTGCAGTTGTTGATAGAATTCATCCTTGACCTCCTCATCGCTATCATTCGTTGGTGCGTAGCATTGTATTATTGTAGTGTTGGTGAATCTCCCTCTCAATCTCAATCGTATCAGTCTGTTGTTGATGGGTTTCCATTCCAATAATGTCCTTTCTATCCCTTTCTGTAGAATAATGGCTACGCCTTCACTGTGCTGTCCATCCTCTCTTCCAGAGTAAAGTACTGTTTCTCCTGTTGCTGTTTTAACTTTTCCTGCCCCTGTCCATCTGCTCTCGCTTATCCCCAGGATGTGTAACCTATAGTTTCTCATTTCTGCCGTGACCTGTCTTAGTTTACCTGTCTCGTACATTGTCCTGACATTCCAAAATCCTATTCTTGTATCCTGTTTTGCGGTCAGGACATCCGTTTTCATGTCAGTGGCTTCCTTTCGGCTTTCACCACTGACAGTCATACGAGCCACAGACTCCGAATGTCCATCCCGCAGCAAAGATTGTTCATTTGATGTTGTTTCCGTAACTTCATTATTTTTTTTACATAGACAGGGGTGTCAGCCCTATGCTAAAACCCCCAACCTGGAGGACCAGGGTACCAGCTTTTGTCTGACCCCTACCCACACAGACCAGTCCAGCTTGGTTGAACCTACCAGGAGTAAAACTCCCACTGGCATAGCTCTGGGGATTGTCAGGGTACGCAAGCTGCCATACCGCTACAAGGTATAGGTACCATTGATGGCAGCCTGTTCAACATAGGATCGGTTATATTAGGGCGCATGTCCAAATACAAAAGACCTTTAGTTCTGGTAGTATTTATGTACTGTTGTATTTGGGCATGTCTTTATATATAACCTTTCGAAGTGGACAGGAGGACGATTTTTTTTTTAGTTTGCTGGTTTTGCCTTCTTGTGGCCAGGCACGTTTCTTTCAACCTAGACTTGAGTCATTTGGTTATATCAGAGCGCAATTAGCCATTCAAAAATAAGTGAACTCTGTTAACTGAAGCGATGTGTTGATAAACTCTAAGCCCTGAAAAGAACTACTAGCATCTATCAGCTAGCATGAAAAGGACTGTTAGTCCGATCAGCGTAGATAGATACTAAGTCCCGAAAAGGACTAAAATTATCCAACTGCTAGCCTGAAGCCCTGAAAAGGATTTGCAATAAATAGAACTCGCCAGCTACACTAACGCTACCCGTACTTCCTGAGTGTCCACCGGTTGTGGTGAACTCTTAATTAAGCAATCTAAAAAGATTGCTAGACCGTCCATCGTTGATAGATACTAAGTCCTGAAAAGGACTGACAGCAGATAGTAGATAAGTAGACAAGTAGATGGGACTTTATGGGGGGGGGGGGGGGGGGGGGGGGGGGGGTTAATACACACAACAAATTGTTATGCACTATTTTTGGTAAAGGTACAGTATAATTCCCCCCCCCCCCCTTCCCGTATCTACGGCCCTGACTGACAGTATCCAACTACTAGCCTGAAGCCCTGAAAAGGACTTGCCCTAAAAAGGACTCGCCAGCTACACCAACGCTGTCGGTGGGAGGAAAAACAAGTGTAGTGTTGTGATTGTGGGAGGAGGACGACGAGTGGGTGAGTCCTTATATGTGATGTGAGTGCTAGCGGAGTTAGTATGCACTTACATGTCTAATGCAAAACCGCGAATGCTGAATTAGCAGCTGCGAACCGAAAGGTGGCTATTGTTGGCGAACTCATACTTGGTTACAACTTTGTGTACAGAACACGTCTGGTGTTTCATGAATGACAGCTACAGTGAGGCACTTTCTCACTAACTTGTGATTTCACTTTTGTTTTGTTTTGTTTTTTATTCATTGGCTACCGGAAATTCTCACGCTACAATAAGCAAACTGCCCTAATTAAAAAGAAATCACATCGCGTTGTCGGAGTATCTAGTAATCAGCTCGATTTATGTTGGCCCCTTGTTGGGAAAGAGAATGGGAAATAGTTATTATAGGGACGAAGTCTGCTGTAGAAAGTACGCGACACGCCCTTGATTTATCTAAAGGGTCATGGACTAGAGGCATTGGGTTACCTGGGAATTCCGCGAGGTTGTAAAGATGGGGGGAATGGTGCAATAGTTAGGGCGACCTCCAGTGTCGTTTTATAACAGGTTTGTAACCAGTCCATCCTGTTTTACCGGTACATCCCAGGGGATGGTTTGGGGGATCTTATTGGGACTGCTGTAGGAAAGTCAGTTTAAACCAGAGAAATTTCTCCAGATAAATAGGCGAAAAACTACGGCTAGCACGCAGGACGCTAGATAATTATTTAAATGCAGATATTACAGTAGATGAAATAGAAATAGCATTAGCAGGAAAAACAAATACCACATCCGGACAAGACATTCTGAGTTATGAAAACCTCAAAAAGATACCAAACACCACTCTAAGGGTGATTGCATCCCTCTTCAACTTAATCTGGCACACGGAAAAATCCCATGTTCATGGAAGACAGCAGTAGTCATCCCCATACTAAAACCAGATAAGGAAACACATGATGTTAGCTCATACAGACCAATATCGTTAACATCGCTTCTGGGAAAAATTTTAGAAACAATAGTTAACAACAGATTAAAATTTCACTTAGAAAAGCACAATTTATACAGTCCACCTCAGGCGGGCTTTAGAAAAGATGATGATGTATTTCTCAGGGGTCCCTATCCGCTACCTCTTCTGATCTCACCCAGTGTACATTTATCTCTGTAGTGTTATGTATATGGCAAGTGTCTAGGGTATGTATGTATTTAATGTGAGGAATGAATAAATTCAAACAGAACTGTAATTCAACAAAATGTAAGTAAGTAAGACTGGTGGGAACGTTTTGGTATATATATATGGGAATAAATATACAATTTATTGTCCCGAACCTCAATCTTTTGGAACAGGACTTGTCAAAATCATAAAAATATGTATTTACAGTTTTTAAATAAATAAGATGGAACTCTGTCCATGAAGTGTAACAAAATAAAATGTCACTAGAATGAGTACCCCACTGTCTGATTGTCAATGCTTGATATAAACCCTAGTCAGTTATTTGAGGGTTTGTTGTTTTCATCATTCCCCAGGAAATTCTTTTTGTTGTGGTGGTTTAAATTGAGAGGAACTGTCATGTGCCCGTAGTGAGGCACTTATCTCTTAAGCCTGTCTGATGCTATGGGCTCCAGAATATGTATATGGTCACTCAAATGGTGCTGCTTTCTGGATGAAGATACGGCCTGTAGCTCAAAGCATATTGCGAGCCTTCACTGCCCACAATTTCTGTCCTCTCCAGGTTGTCTGCCACACTTTTTTACTGGTAATACAACCCTGAAATGAGAAGGAAAGTTTCCTCCCCTTTATAGCCTGTCTATAACAATTCCACAACTAATCAATGGTAATCTTACCTGGGGTCAGCCATGTGTGCTGACCATATGCACCAAACCCTATATTTCCTTGACTACACTCAGTCCTGTGTTTTCATTCTTTTTTTTCATATGGCATTAAAGCCACTATTCCTTTAGCATTGCTTGTCTTCCACATAATCAGCAGGGGTGTACAAATATATCTTGTGACCTGTTAATGACTTCTTTCAAACATTCTATGTATAGTGTCACATGTTATTTGAACATTGTGTCACTCCAGAAACCACTACCAATTTATTTTCTCCTGGACTTACAGTCGCAAAATTTTATGGCAAACTTACAAACACATTTATTTTCACTTCACAATGGCAATATCAATTTTATTACCACGGCACTATGGCACACAATTTGTAAGGCCAATAGCAAAACATTTTTTACACATTTCCCTCCGAAAAAGACTGCATTCCTACCTAGGTCGTCGTAATCTGAACCATCTCCCAATTAGCAGTATCGAAATAAAATGTATCAGCATACACATATAGCCCGATACTTGCTAAGGAAATATACAAATAAAATCATCTATCTTACCTCAAGTAAAGAATAATAACACATGCACAAAGTTGACTAGCAGTAAATAGGTTTTCTGACTGTTTCCTTGTCCAGACGGCAAAAGCTTGGTCACAATGCTTTCCCGCTGATCTCAACTTGCGATTGCTTTCAAATTCAAATGGCCTGATCTTACAAGGAGGTGTTAATTTTTATTACCCTACTCTCTAACCAATCAGAGTCAAAATTTTAACTATTTTTTGGACTATAAACTTTGAGCAATCGTAAGTGTGTTCGTTCGTCTGATTATCTTTGTGTATTTTATATCTCAGTTATTTATGGACCGATTTCCAATATTAAAAGTGATAATTACACGGTCAACTGACCTCTATCGTTATATTTACTTTTCCTTTGTTTATTCCTTAACATTTTCATCTGGGTAATTTTTTTTAAATTAATGGTAGTTCTACCCTGATCTCAAATATTACTAAAATAAATTTTTCTAAGTCAAGATAACTTTATTAAGGGGAATCTTTAGGTTAATATATTAATCAATATCAGCGCTATAATTCAAGATATCCTTTTCATTCTAATTCCCTTTAGTTATTGAGAAATAAATTATTTAATTTTGGTCAAAAACACAGAATCGGCATTTTTGCCACTACAACCAAGATTTCTTGTCTCTACCGAAAACGAGGTAACAATTTGATTGGTTGTTAATTTTGACTACGTCTTTCGATAAATATTAGGGTGGGTTTGTGTGTGTATGGGGGTAGTAACTTTTAACCTGTGGTAGTAGAAAAATTCAAATTCTCTAGTTAAATGTTGGCGGTAAATTTGACTGTGCCCTTCAGACAAATTTCAAATATTGTAGTTATTTATAGATTTAAAATACGTTAGTCAATTCGTTTTAAGCGGGGAAATTGAGCGTGGTGTCATACAGATGTAACATTTTACGACATATCTCCCCCGTTTGAAAAGCGTGAACCACTAGTGCAGCTTTCAGGTCTGTATTACACTCACGTTCAAATTATGTCAGATTTAATCTACTCTGCTTTAGCATGATCCTGGATTACTGCAGGTGGGTCATTCAAAGTAGGCACTACTCAAGAAATCTGCCTCAGACCTCTGCAATCCAAGTATCTATTGCAGTTTGTGTTAATAAAACAGCTGCAGGTGCTACTGCCTGTCCCATGCTGATTATCAATCAATATTCACCATTACTCTTCTCTGAGTCTGTCCCATGACATGTCCAGAGGTTTTTAGATGTTCCTCAAGGTTGCAATATTTATGAGGAGGAGATCTATAACTTGGTGATAGCAGAGTTATGTAGGGGATCCAGTAATTTCCTCATCAGCCTGGATAAAACACTCGGAGTATTTTCAATCCCAAAAAGCAACATATGAATTCAATGTGCCCCTCCGATGTGATCACAGCCATCCATTTGGTCTGAGCTCAGGCTTGACGGAATCTGGAAAAACCCGTTATTATTATTCATGTATGACTCTTTAATCTGCCATGCAGGTAGAGTCCATATTCACCAGCTGTTTTTCTCAGCCCAACGGCACTGGTGATATAATATAAAATATGGGGAAATGAATTCCGGCATCCAGAATCAATTCTCTCTTTATCCTTTGCTATAATATGTGATCCCAATCCAATGTCCATACAATACTTCTAATGGACTGTATAGGGTCGGTCACTACCACTGTCACCGGTACCCTTATAATGTTAAGTTAATAGCCGTATTGTGAAGCGAGCTGAACATTTTCCCAATTGCTCAAACGCACGCTCCCAACTCTTCTAAGGTTAACATTTAGTTTCGGTTTCAAATTTGGCTGATTAACCTCAGTGCTATTTTTAGTCAGTTCCAAGAATCTTGATCTACATTGTGTCGGGTGAAACTGATCTGTGTTTATTTTTACTCTTTGTGCCATACGCAGAGTTGCCATTTTAAATGATTTATTGGAAGACTGTTTGTGAAAAAGTGCCATCTTATCCACTACATCTACCTTATCAATTTTATTTCCCTTTTTAATTTCAGGCCCATGTTGGCTACAATGCTTTTCTAGCATCTGATTATTATTTTCTTTCCAACGTGTGGAATGTACCTTGCTACACTGGTCACAGGCCTCCACAAATTTTGCAATGTCTGCAGCTACGCCTGGCCAGAAATATTTCACAGATGTCCTTTGACGGGTGGTACCCATCTTCTGATGTCCACCGTCTGGTACAACATGTGCTTGTGCCATAACTTGTTTCCTATAACTCCATGGCAGTACTAACTGTCCATATCCTTTAGGTCCTGCTCCAGCCTTCCTGTACAGCAGTCTGTCCTTCAAATAAAATTGTCCGTTTATGGGGTTGTAATGGCTATTTGGCAATTTGCCAAAGCAAGGTTTCAATGATTTGTCTTTTGCCTGGGCCTTTTTCATCTGTTTAGGATGAATAGTGAGTGGTGGTTCCTCCTTCTTACTAGGGGTCGACCTGACCTGGAGCGTGGCCATTATCACAGGTTGTATAGGGCTCCCTAGAAAAACAAATCTTTTTCCTAACACCAGCGGGTAATTATGATCCTTACACACTGCTGCTCTAATCACTCCCTCCACGTACCTAGTTTTGACATTTATCCTGGCTACGGGAAGTGTCATGGTGACTGTATCCTTTAATGCCCCTTGTATCTCCACTTTGTCTGTTGTATACTGGTCAGTGTGCACCAGGTTTGCACTCACAACTGAGTCATATTCCAATCCTGAATCGTAAAGGCATTTGACTCTCGCACCATTACATACCACTTCTTCACAGATGGGGGAGGATGGAGATCTGTCTGACTGTCTGTCAGTTTCTTCCTTCCCTTGTCCACTGTTATCATGCATGCAGCATGATATGGAGGAACTTTCCTACCACATTCAATTGTATTATGATTGTGCATCCTACATATTTTACACCATTTTCCTTCTGGTCTGTAGGGGTTCCTTTAATTTACTTGAGGGTTTCTATCTCTAGGATCAAATCTTGGCCTATCATAGTTTTGTTTAAATCTAGATGGTTGATCCCTAGTATTATAATCATCCTGGTCTGGTGGAGTTTTATTACTTTCTGTTTGTTTCTTTCTGATACCAGCTACTTCTTTCTGTGCTGCCTGATATCTCTCAGCAACATTGAGAACCTCTCCCAATCTCTCGGCACCTTGTTCCGTGAGAAATTTTCTCAAGTCTGGAGCCATGGACTCTCTTAACTGCTCAATCATAATCATTTCCTTCAGATCTTGGGTTTTCCCCAGAGCAGTCCATTTCTCCAAATAGGTGTCTAGTCTGGAAGAGAATTGGTGGTAAGTCTCCCCAGAAAGTAGCTTAGCATTCCTAAATTTCTTCCTATAAAATTCACTATTCTTTTCGTATCTAACTAATAAGGCTTGTTTGAGAATATCATAATCTTCTTGGTCTTCTCTGCTTAGCTTGGAGAAGACTTCATAAGATGTTCCCCTAAGTCCTTGGGATAGTTTTAAACTCCACTTCTCCTTCTCTAACCCATAGTTAGTAGCTAGTCTCTCATATCTACTGAGATATGACTCGATCTCATCGTCTTTCTCTACAAAGGGATCTAAATGAAAATTCATGGCTGAATTTGAGGCCCCCTGACTGGCACTAGTATCAGAGGTAGATGGGCTGTTTCCATTTTCTGGGACATGTCCTTGAAGTTCCAGTTCCTTGAGTCTTAATTCATGTTCTCTTTGCAATCTTTTATCATCTGCTTCCATCTGCAATCTCCTTTCCTCTGCCTCCCGTTGCAATCTCTTTTCCTCTTTAGCAGCCTCCATCTGCCTAACCTCCCTGTTGCGTGGCTATTTCTAGTTCAATTTCCACTAGTAATGTTACCGCCAGGAATGTTAGCTGGTGTGTTTCTGCGTGTTGCAGATGTTGATGTGTAGTTGACAATCTGGGTCACTCACGCTGACAGCATACATGGTTCTTGTACGATGATGAGGATGAAGAGACATGGGTGTGCAGAGACGCGAATGTGTTTAGGCTCATATGTAGTTGTACAAACACCCAGTCACACTCGTACTACAGTCAATGATGGTTGGAACTACTTGTGATGGTTCATACATTTATTGACAGGACTAATATGTAGAATCACACAGGAACAGTCAATGTAAACAAGTTCATGTACATCATGTCAATGGAAATCGCTTGGTACATATCAAGCAGTCTAATACTTGTGAACATTCAAATATGCGGGCATGTCACTAGTGATATGTTCGTTTAATGTGCAGTTCATAATACCGCTCTGGTATCCCTGACTGAACGCGTCAGATACCTTAATAACTCCGTCATCCAATGGACGAGCCCTTAACTCACGTAATCCTATTACCAGGGCCGTCGTACACCTTGGCATAACACGCCAATCATATCTGTACATGCGGTAGAATAGTTGCCATTACACAGACCTGACGATGACGTCAGCTGTGCATTCTTCATTAAGCAGGTTGCATGAATCATGCTTTAATGTTTGTGTAGATATACCGCCAACCTGCGGTTTCCACCATATATAATTTCGTCACTGGACTTCTGATCATATAAGACAAATAGTCTTGAATAGCTACCTTGAGCACAAATATAAGTTCTGCTTTACAGGAATCGTGAACTGTTCTCACAGCTAGGTAAGCCTTTACCAAATTCTGTCACCGAATACATAATAATGGCAAAGTCGGTGTTATCTTGAAACGAATCCTCAGAACACAATAATAACACTGTCGTCCTTCCTGACGCACAGAAAATCACTGGGAGGAAAACTGCCAACGCAGTCACTTCGAAGATTTTCCTTCCCCAGAATACAATGGACATACATCGTCCTACAGAAGCCAGATAGCAACACAACCCTCACGGAAGTCTAATTTTGCGCGTAACCACTGCGCATGGCATATAGCCCAGAACTGTTTTACCTTTGACCCAAAAGGTCAAACACAATGAATGAACAAACAAAGGAGATAACCCCTAATCAACCTGACACAGCAAAGTTAAGACATAGTCACCTTAACTTTGACCAGGGTGAAAAACATACAACCATTAAATTGACATTTGAAACTCCATCAAAAAGGCCGCAACATATTACTACACCCCCCATGTAAAAAAATGACACACATTTTTAAAAAAAATATCCATGAGCAAGATAGCACATGCATCAATTATGTGCTCATGAAAGAATGAACCTAATATCAGGTACAATAGACGCATAAATAAAGCGTCTGGAGAGAGTAAAAATCATCCCCCCATCACATGAGAAAATATTTCCTCTAAGCAAAACAAACTCGGGGAGGTACCATCAAAGAAATCTAAGTTGCTGGCAATACACGGTCTAAAACCGAGTAGTTCCTTTCTGCCGCATTCAGCTTCCTAGAAATGTACATTACAGGATGCAAAGTTCCTGAATACTCTTGCATTAGTGCCGCTCCAATTCCAGTGAAAGAGGCATCACTACGGAGGACAAAAGTCTTATCAATCGTTGGAAGTCTTAAGAAAGGATGAGATGAGAATAAATTCTTAACCTGATCCAATGACGATTGGCATTCTTGGGACCAACGCACCATATTAGGAGAACCTTTTTTTAATAACGTTGAAAGTGGCGCCATAATGGAGGATAGATTACCAATGAATCTTCCATAGAATTGTATTAATCCCAAGATACTACGCACTTGCTTTTTTGTCTTCGGGACTGAGATATTTAATATCTTAGAAATGTTTTGGTCCTCTGTCTTCAACAGACCATGACCAACCCGATGACCTAGGAAAGAAATTTCACTAAACCCGACAAAAGCTTTAGAGGGTTTTGAAGTCAACTTATGCTCACGTAGAGTAGATAGTAATTCATTTAAACCCAAATAGTGTTCTTCCCAAGTATCACTGAACAGACAGATGTCGTCCAAATAGGCGATGACATCTGTACGATACGATAGAATTCGTCGCATCATGCGCACGAAAGTTGCTGGGGGGTTCATAAGCCCGAAAGGCATAAAATTCCCCTGAAACAAACCCCTAGGTGTTGAAAAAGCCGTGAGAGGTTTGGCGTGTTCCGTCAACGGGACTTGCCAATAACCTTTCGACAAGTCTAGCTTAGTAAAGAGTTTAGCTTTAGAGAGTCTAATAAGTAGATCATCTAATAAAGGCATAGGTTCAGCATCGAACGTCGTAACTTGATTTAATTTGCGATAATCAACGCAAAGACGTATGTTATTGTCTTTCTTTCGAACAATAACCAACGACGAAGAATAAGCTGAAGTGGATGGTTCAATTATTTGTAGTTGAATCATTTCATCCAATTCTTTCCCGACTTGTGCTTGTAAATGAACAGGTATAGGGTATGGTCTTACTCTGATCGGATTACGATCAGTAAGTATGATGTCATGTTCTATGACATGTGTGTCCAGGAATGTCGGTAAGGACATTCTGAAATGATTCTAGCGTAGAAGATACTTGACGTTGCTCCTCAAAAGACAAGTTCGAAGAGACGGTAACGTTTTTCCATGATTCCGTAGAATTAAGTGGAATCACGGGAAGAGGTAAATTAAGGTCAGAAAAAGTTGTTTCCTCATCCTGTATAACGGACAGGGATGAGATATGACCATGTTGGACTGGAGAATCGTCCGTCGCCTGGAAAACAGGCTGTAAATAGTCTGGTCGTTCAATAAATTCAGTAAGCATATTTATATGGAAGGTTTTATGCCTTCCATCTACATCGACAATATAGTCGACATCCGAAATTTTAGAGACTATAGTGTATGGACCTTTCCAAGAAATGAGAAGTCTGTTTTCCCTCGTGGGAAGTAAGACAAACGCTTTGTC